>VXCM01007809.1:5485-44648 GCA_014773175.1 Lucifuga dentata | reverse complement strand
ATATCTCCACCTCTCTAGGTTTTCCTCCACCTGCTCCCTGCTCTCACTACAGATCACAATGTCATAATATAATGTAATATCTGTACAACATTTAGAATTTTTGGAAGCTTGTGTTTATTTTGTTTTTTTTTTTTGGTTTGAGTTATTTATTTATTTATTTGACTTTGCTGAGATGACCCCAGAATGACTCATGCTAACACATTAGCTCATGCTCTGATTTATGTTGGAGGGTTTCAGGCGATTAACGTTTACTTTTAAACTGGTATTTGATTTAAAACTGTTAATTAACTTCAACATAACAGATGGTTTCAGATTTATTTACTGTATTTTTGATTTATGAAAAATGCCCAAAAGTTTTCGTTACCGTTTCTTTTATTGTGAAGCCTGAGCGGAAGTTCTACTCTTAACTCCATAAACTGTGTTTTTGATACCTCTGTGTGTGTGTGTGTTTCTGGGGATGCACACACAGAAACCGTGGAACGTGATGATCAAACACAGACAGATTCACAGACGAGGCCGCCGCTCCCACATGATGGTCAGGTCAGGACCTTCAGCTGCTTTACACTTCAGGTTTTACATGATTCTTCAGTCCAGTATTAAAGGCTGAATCTGATTGGCTGACAGGAGTCTCCATGTTTCCACAATTCAAACCAGTGAATGTTGTCAAACTTCTACAAAAAAAAAATTAATGACTGCAGATTTCTCTGCTTTGGTTTTTATTGATGCCGTTTTACCAAAAACACAAATGAGGATGAGTTCTCTCACCCACTCACAGACCCACTCTCTCTCTCTTTCTCTTTGTTTCTCCATCACAGCTGCTCTGTTTACATGCGAGTACACGTGTATTTTTTTTTTTTTGCCTCTGTGCCGCCGTGCTTATGAGCAATATCTATTCTTGTGCAACTGGTTTTGTGTATGTGTGTGTGTTAGTTACACGGACCCACAGGTGTCCATGGACCTGCTGAGGGCGGTGCTTCAGCCCAGCTTTAATGAGGACATCATGGCTGTGTTCCAAAAGTATCAAAAGGTCAGAGGTCGCACACCTTGTGTGTTAGTCCCACTGAAGACACGAGCAAAAGACGCGTGAAGGAAACGTGGAAATGATTAAGAGCTTTAGAATGTTAGTGAATCTGACGACATGAAGGTCAGAATCTAAAGGCGTCATGATGGAGAAGCAACAAATTCAGAGTTCATCATGAAGATATCAGAATTCTCCAGAAATCAAAACACAAAATAAAAACAAAAAAAAAGAAGTTGAGAATGATTCCTAAAACCCATTAGAAAGTGTGAAAAGTTGTGAATAATCCTGCTTATGTCTGAATATCTGGAAGTCGTTCCTGAAAAAATGTTTTTAATAAATTAGTCAAAGAGTCGCTGCTTAACGTTTTAATTTAAAGGAAGTGTCTGTGAACAGGAAGTAGGTGAGTTTCTGATGTTTGTCGTCGTAGTTCTTTGAGAAGGCAGCAGGAAACGTGAAGGAGAACGTCGGAGACGAAGTCCAGACGGATCAGCTGATCAGGGAGGCCTGCCGGAACATTCTGGAGCATGTAAGAACTCCTGCTGACCTCTGTGTGACCCTGCTGGTCATGTGATCAACTGATCAACTGTAGTACTGCTGCAGATCTTTTAGTTTAGAGATCAATAAATAAAATCTTTATCACAGGCTGTACACACGTACTGTAACTAAAGTCACCAGGGTTTGTTTTTCTGTTTGTTTTGTCATGTAACACGTATGGAGTAAAGCTGAATCTGGACGAGTTAAAAAAAGCAGAAAGTCCTTGAATAGAAAGCAGCCAGTCAGGTTTCCAGGCTCCTCCTGGAGAACGTCATGCTGCAAATAAGAATGTGTGACATCATTCAGAGGGAGGGGCCTTTCTCAGAGATATTATGACCTCTGACCTTTGACCTCAGCTGAATCTTTATGTTGTTCCCTCTGTATGTTCACATGGTTTCCTGTGAAGGCCAAGCAGCTCTTTCCAGAGTCGGATGGGAAGACAGGACGGCTGGGGTCAGAGGTCACCATCAAGGTAGGAAAAGTTAAACGGACGTACAGAAACATGACAGTCATCCTGAGATCCTCATTCCTTCCTCCAATCAGACGTTTACGTTTTAGTTGTTTTGTTAGTTTAAATCATTGCAAATGATGAAAGTTTAGGATTATTTACTGTAAAATGCTGTGTCGCCGTGTTTCTTTAGCTGAGCAGTTCACCAGCACAGCGGCGTTATTAGACGTTATGACTGTAACGTCCGGCGTGTTTCCACGCTGTAATCTGAGCCGTCATGGCGGAGGTCTGGACGCTGAAATGAACATTAGAGTGTTAAAATCAGGACCTGCAGAACAGCTTTTCTGTCTGACGTGATTCTTCTCCTTTCAGAAGTCCAGAGTAGCTGATGAAGACTCCTGCCAGCGAGGAAGCCCCATGCTGAAGAAGGTATTTAACCTTTGACCTTAACCCTCATCAGCTCCACACTATGTTATGAACCAGATTTAAGAACAAATGTTACAAACAGCATGTGTGTGTGTGTGTGCGTGCATGCGTACGTGCGTGTGTGCACGTGTACAGAGGAGGACTCGTCCCTATGCTTCAGCCATGTCCTCTGATCGACCTTTGACCTTTTCTAGTCAGTAAGTATGTGCTGCAACAGCAAACACATTTCAGACATTCAGGATCAGATCAGATGGGATCAGGAGTTTGATCTGCTCCTCTCTCCTCTCCTCCTCCCCTCTCCTCTCCTCTCCTCTCCTCTCCTCTCCTCTCTTCTCCTCCTCTCTCCTCTCCTCTTCTCTCCTCTCTTCTCCTCCTCTCTCCTCAGAGTGAGGCCTAAATCTGAGCCAATCAGGAAAGAAGGACCAAAGGTAAAAGTAGATACACAGACACATCTAATACTGTGGGTTTTTTATGTACTGTAGTATTAGAGTACTTCGTGTACTGCAGTATTAATGTGTATTTTGTGTACTGCAGTATTAATGTGTATTCTGTGTACTGCAGTATTAACGTGTATTCTGTGTACTGCAGTATTAACGTGTATTCTGTGTACTGCAGTATTAATGTGTATTCAGTGTACTGCAGTATTATGTGTATTTTGTGTACAGTGGGATCCGTCCAGACTGACGGACGGCAGCACGTTTGTTCTCGGCTCCAGAGCAAACAAGTGAGTAATCACTTCCTGTTTTATCATATTGATCAGCTTGTAATCGATGAGGTGACGACGCTGATCAGAACTTCAGCTGATTGTGTTTGTGTGTGTTGTGAGTTTGGTGAAGATGGAGTGCACGGTACATCGTGCACGTTTTGTACCGACATGGCCTCTAGGTGTCAGTGTTTCTGACATGTATATGTCCTGATTTGGTGAAACTTTCTCTCTTCCTAACTTAACTCATCGATCGCTTAAGTTACTTTAACTTAAGTCACAGATAGTTGGACATGGTTAAGTCAGTTTATTTTTATGATAAGTTAGTTTATTTTAACTTAAATTGGTTTGGGTTTGGTTTAATCTAGTTTAGGTTAGTTTAACTTACTTTACTTCCATATGAGTAAGTTAACGTGTAATGTGTAACGCAGCGTGAAGCACCAGTGTTACATGTTTGAGGTTCACATCTACATATAAGTTTAACAGACACCATCAGCCAATCAGAAATCAGGATTTAACTATCTAACTCTTTACTGCTGGACAGAGCAGAAAGCTGATGGAGAGACCAAAGAGTGATGTCATCATTAGGCTCCGCCTCCAGTGTCATGTCATAGGGTTCATGTTCATGTTGTGAATGTTTTTGTTTAGAGCGTTGGGGATGGGCGGGACCAGAGGACGCATTTATATTAAACACGCCGATCTGTTTAAGGTACACACACACACACGCACACACACACACACGCAAAGTAAATAAAATGATAATATTTTGTGTTGTGTGTGTCAGTATGCCGCAGATGCTAAAGACAAACAGTGGCTGGCAGAGAGACACCACATGAGGGCGACAGGAGGGAAGATGGTGAGAAACCAATCAGATCACAGCTGTGACCTATCAGATCCAACTTGATTTTTCTTAATTACATGATGTAGATCAATTTACTGTTTGTGTGTGTGTGTGTGTGTGTGTGTGTGCGCATTTGCCAGGCCTACCTGCTGATTGAGGAAGATATCCAGGATCTTTGTCACAGTGATGAGTATAAGTGAGTCTGACGCCACACTGTCTCCATGGTAACCACATCACCTCTGATGTTGCAGTGTGTAATGTGCGTTTGTGTGTGTGTGTGTGTGTGTGTGTTCAGGGANACCTCTGATGTTGCAGTGTGTAATGTGCGTTTGTGTGTGTGTGTGTGTGTGTGTGTTCAGGGACTGTCCTGACATCAGGATGGACGAGTTGAAGCCGTTCTCAGTTCCTCTGTGGATGGTGGAGAAGATGCAGAGAGCCATGGAGGCTCAGAGAGATGCTGACCTCTGACCCTTTAGGCCTGTAAAACCCTTTTCTGCCAATCAGAAAATGCCTGTGTATGTGTGTATCATGTGACCAGAATTTACTGATGTGACTGGCCTTTTGATTTCTCTTTTGACCACATTTTTTAAAGAGATAAAAGCTGTTGTGGAAGTGTTAAAGTCAGTCTGTTTCACTAAAGTTGCATCAGGTTCAGATCAGAGGTCAGAGGTCATGTGGTGCTCTACCTGACCTCACAAGTTACTGTTGGAAAGCTGTAAAACCCTTTTTGTAGATCAACACATCCAGCTTTAGTTTTTAGTATTTAGAACATAATTAAAACCTCCAAAAACTGAACAAAACAAACTTTATTAAATTTGTTTCATCACCAATGTTTTTAAATCTGCAGTGATTCAGAAAAGCCTAAACAGATTAAATCTGACTGATTTTACTTTAGACCCAGATTTTTTTTGTTTTATCTCTGCTTATTTTTACTTACTTCTTTGTTTTTAGCAGGATTATTCAGATAGTTGTGAACTGAGTGAGTCAGGAAAGAACCTGTTAAGGTTTTCATATTTGATGACAGGATGTTTTTCCATGTTTCTTCAAATGTAAAATACATCTCAATGTAAAAAAAAAAAAATCAGGCATATTTATCCTGATAGACTTTCGTGTGTGTGTGTGGGGGGGGGACTAACATGTAAATTAGAAGCTGTAGTTAGGAAAGGTCAAATACAGAGGACAGATTTCCCTACAGGAAGCGTCTAGTGAGCCATTAACCAGAAACCTTTTGCTGAAAGGCTTTTCTTTTATATCAGTAATTGGCTAAAATAAAATAGTCCATAAATGTTCAACTGAGTTTGTAACATTCATATAACAACCAATCAGCAAACAGATTCACTCATTTTCTGAAGGCTTTAAGCTTCTATGTCCAAGACTCAATTTCCTGTTTTCCTTCATTTTATTTTAGTGACATAATAAATGAACTGTGATAAAAATATTATTAAAACTTGTTTTATTCAAAAAACATAAAAACATATATATGATAAAAAGTGTTCTGTCTGATTTCCAGCAAAAACAAAACAAGCTGCAGCTTTATTTTTATCCCAAAACTTTAGTGATATCTGCCTGCAGAAACGCCACCTGGTGGTCACAGTCAGTCACTGCGATAAGCGTGCTCATTGTGATATGATGTCATAAGAGCAGAAACTTTACAGCAGCCCAAAGTGGCCATGTCTGTTTACAGATAGGAAGTGACATCATCAGCAGGAAGTGGGGCTTCATTCGATGCCTTCCTGTTTGTCTTTGATGGCGACGCGGAAACGTTCCTCCAACAGCGAGAGCTCGCTGATCAGGTCAGTAATTGCGTTCGTGAATGCTTCCTATATGAGACACACACACACACACACATCAGCAAAACAACAACATCATAACCAACAGATTCAGACATCAGTGTGACTTTAAAAATATTAAGATGCGATATAATTTATCCAGCGATGTTATCTGGATAACAATCTGAGATGTGCATTTACACCACGCATTAAAAATCGTTACTGTTATCTGCATTCTGCATTATGATTGGATCTCAGTAGGCGAGTCGTTTGGTGGTTCGTGTTTCCTCTTTGTTTCATGGATGAGCTTCATCCATGTTTAAAATGACTTTTTTTCGTGTCACAGTCTCTGTTCAGGTGCAGCTACATTCACGGCAAGCCACAACTCCTGGTTCAAAATGATTCTTCATGAGAGTGAGCAGCGAGATGAGGCAGGATGACGTTTAAAAGGTGGATTTTATCTCATGAAGGTGTTCACACCTGGATAGTCATGACTGAGATCCAGTCACACGTTCTGTGAGCATTTACACCTGCATTAAGAGGTTTTCATTATCTGGATACAGATTGCAGATTATTGTGTTTTGCCATGAAAACATCAAGTGGTCATTTCAGCTCATTGACAGCTTCCACTGATACTGAAGTAAGTGTGTGTTTATGTGTGTTTTACCTGTGGGCTGTAGTCAGGTGTGGTCTGCACTCTGATGACAATTTTGTGTTCAAGAGGATGAGGAACTTTATAACCTGCAAACATAACCTGAGGGTCCTTCAGCAGCTGCCTGAGTGGACACGGACACACACACACACACANCCTGCAAACATAACCTGAGGGTCCTTCAGCAGCTGCCTGAGTGGACACGGACACACACACACACACATTTTAATGCGGTATTATTTGGAGTGTATCATCATCAGTAATATTGTATTTCAGCTTCTATTGTCTCAGATATTTCTCTTAATACTGTTTCGCTGATTTCTTTAGATTCTAAGTAATTTTCTGATGCTAACGGTGCTATTAAAATGAAAATGATAATAAAACGTCATTTGGTTTTGTTTCTCTGACACACTTAAGGTGTGCAGCTGCTCCGCCAATCACAGGCGAGCTACTTTTACCCACAAACTCTTTATCAATCACAGGAATATTGGTTTTACATTGCTAGCTATTAGCCTTTTAAAGCTATAGGAGCAGTTAGCATCTCATTAGCCCGCTAGCAGCCCGTTATTAGCTCTTACGCCCGGATGATGTTGCCCAGCGTGTGGTCCTCCTTGTTCAGGGTGAACAAACAGGCATTGGGGACCTTCGTGTCCTTAGTGATGCTGATCTTTTTTTCTCCTTCAAACAGCAGAAAAGACTCGAAGGCTGGAGGCGCGTTCATCTTTACCCCTGTTCGCCATACACCAACAGGAAGTGACGCAACTAAATAATTTGATGGCTTCCGGGTCAGGACAGTTTGTTTTATACAATAAATCAATGAAAAATAATGCAAAATTTAAATAAAAACAGATTTAAATTTAATAGTATTTTCTGTGCTGTTATAACAGCCAGAAGTTGTGTGATTAGGGTTAGAGTTAGGGGTTAGATAATTAAAACTATTAGAGCAGACAGTATTTGTATTCTGTGAACTGGAAAATATTTTCACACGTTGTTTAGTTTCATGATCAAACACAAAGAATATTATAATGTATATATTTTTTGATGATTAGCGTCCAGCTCAAAAATACATTTACAGAAATAAAAATAATAAAAAATATGTACGCTTTAGTCCCTTTCCGAAACTTTCTCTGGGCCAATCACAGTGTCGTAGCTTTCTGGAGCGTTCTATTCATTGGTGCAGAGACAGTGGTTTGTTTTTGAAAGTTGGAAGCTGATTGGCTGTGCGTGAAGCGCAGAGCAAGTTTAAACTGGGGGGCGGGAGCGCGTGACCACTGAGTCTCCGCTGATCGCCAACAGATACAGTAAGAAAAGACTAAGCAGCCATTTAGCGTTAAACTTCAACCGTCATCTTTTTGTTATGTTCGCCGTGTTACGTTAGAATGTCACCGGCTGTTTGTCTGTGTTGTCTCGGTAATAATCGTGTCTGACCTGAGCTAAAATAGCGGGTCATTCTGTGTTAGCCGTTAAGCTAACGATCCTTTGGCATAAAACTAGCAGAGAAAAAAGCATAAAATACAGACAGCCGGATTTCATATATTTTAATCTTAGAAACGGTTTAATGTTTCAGTCGGTAAATAAAGTGGCACATCCGGCAGCTATCTGTTAGTTAACGATATTACGGCTGCTAGGCTAACGGGAAGTCTGCCTGGTGTGACCCGCTGCTGTCTGTCTTTGTCCCGCAGGCTGAGACATGGCCTCTCAGAACATGGACCCCGCAGCGGCTGCAGCCACTTCCACAGCCGCTCTGAAGGGAAGTGAGAGCGGCAGCAGCGCGGCCAAGGGCTCCGTGTCCAAACGGTAAGAAACACCGGCTGGTGCGACGGTCGCTGGTTTCCTTACAGACACATAAAAGCTCCAACATAAATGGTTTATGTTGTTTTGTTTTACATCTGTGAATTATGGTGGACGTATAGGTGTGATGTCACATGTCTAAGCCTTGTAAGGAACACGGAGACATCAGGTCACCAGTTAACACAGACGCTATTTTATCTGTAACACCGTCTGTTCACTGGCATCCTGCAGCTTTGACACTGTAGCTGACAGCAGACAGACAAGATTCTGATTTAGAGTTTAAACACTTTGAAACCTTCAAAACTCATCTTTCTGAGGAATGAAAAGAATTAAAGGTGGTAGATGTTGTAGAAATGCTGAATGGATGTGAAAGTTTAGACTGATCCTGTGTGTCTGCAGGCTGCAGCAGGAGCTGATGACTCTGATGGTGAGTTACTTTACAAATCAGTTAAATAGATTCCAAAGCTCTTATTTGACCCTTTATGTGTGAGCTGAAAACCAATCCGGTCCACCAAAGCTCTTATTTCTGCTGAAATTACTTGAATGAACAGACTTAGATTACGCAGCGATAAATTGATTTACTCAAGGGTGTAAACCAACTATTGTCTTATACTCAAAGTAAACATTCTGCACATACGTTTAGTCACCTGATGGCTAATCATCTTAATTGCAGTATAGATAAAATCAGTACAGTTTGCATTAAACATACTTGATGTGTGACTCTAATGGGCTGCAGAGCTATCATGTGTCATGTCTGTTCTGATGTTACAGATGTCGGGTGATAAAGGAATTTCAGCTTTTCCAGAATCGGACAACCTCTTCAAATGGGTCGGAACCATCGACGGTGCTGAGGGGACGGTATGCATTCAGTCTGTCCTGTCAGGGCTATTCTGATCATATGTTAGACTGGTATGAGCTGATTCTGTGATGTGGAAGAAGAATGTCAATGTTAGTGATACTTCTGAAGTTTCTTACATTAATTACTCATCAAATGTGGTCTGATCTTTATCTCTAACAGTTGTATGTTATGTTTTGCATGTTTCAGTGCTTTTTATTGAACATGTAGTGACTGGTAAACGTTTGTGTCTCAGGTGTATGAAGGTCTCAGGTACAAGCTGTCTCTGGAGTTTCCTGGCGGTTACCCGTATCAGGCTCCTCGGGTAAAGTTTGTCACTCCGTGTTTCCACCCAAATGTGGACGAGCAGGGATTCATCTGTCTGGACATCCTGAAGGACAAATGGTCAGCTCTGTATGACGTTCGATCCATCCTGCTGTCCATCCAGAGCCTGCTGGGAGGTAACGCTCACGCCACCAGCCGCAAAATGCTTATTTCTAAATATATCATCTAAAACGTCCTCACATACCTGGTTTGATTGGCTGATGTGGTCCTTCATTCAAACACACATTTGTCTGTGAGTAAAGTGAACACACACACACACACAGTGCCTCATATGTGAGGAACCAGATAGAAGCAGGATGTGGATTTCTACCTGCAGCAGGTGACGTGTACAGGACAGCTGGATCTCTCTCTGATACGTAAATGAGTGTTCATAGAGCAGACAGCTGTGTTTTCCCCTTGAAGACTTTCACGTGTCTCGTATGTAGTTGGCAGTAGCAGGTGTAAGAATGCCGTCAAAAGCAGCTCTGTCCATCCAGATCTCAGAAACACTGACATCATTTCCTGTTTGTCCTCAGAACCAAACAATGACAGTCCTCTAAACACGACCGCCGCTGAACTCTGGGAGAACCAGGAAGGTGAGAACCGTCATGTGACATCTGCTGTTCTGAGTGGATACAAGCTTTTTATCTGCTCAGAGTGAAAGTTTCTGATGTTTGCTGTCAGACAGGAAGCAGACAGGAAGCAGGGGATTGTGGGAGTTGTAACTTTCTGTCTGTCTTACAGCCTTTAAAGCTCATCTACACTCCACCTTCCAGAAGTGAAGAAGCTGCTGTTTTTAATCTTCCTCCTATTTCTTGTTTGTCTTCTGTGTTTGTACAATATTTGTATGTTTTATGTCACGTTAATAAAGTTCTTACTCATTCAAATCATGTTTTTTTTGCTCATTTTTCTTTTTAATAATAAAGTCACATAATGCAGATATAGACGTCACAGATCATCAGTCTGCTAATGAATTCTGCGTCATGTTAGAATTTAACGATTTTTAAGTGTCGAAGGAAAACTGAAGAAAAAAGTCTGAGGAGCTGCTAGAACTTAAAGAGCAACTTCCTGTTTTAACGTGGACACGCCTCCTTCACATGTTCAAAAAAAAACCTGAACAAAACAAAATCTAATTATAGAATCTTGTTCAGCGTTGAGCAACCTACGTTTGATGTTGTTTTTGAAAAAAGCAAGCTGAAACTAAATGGTGACAAAAGTGATAAATGTATTTTGATAAAGTGGATAAAATTTAACACTTATTTGCACAACAGAAAACAAAGGGGAAAGTAAACTTCACACTTATGTTACTAAAATATCAATAAAATTAAACTTGGTCCACTTTGCTGCTATTTTCCCTAATATCTCATCAATGCCTGTGCTGGTTAAAGGTCAAAGGTTAGCCTCGTTCAGGTGGATAACAGTGATGGTGATGTCATCGCGGTACCTCCTGGCCACTTCTGCAGGCAGACTGAGCATTTTGGCGAGGCGTTTGGGTTCCACCGCTCCGTAGCCGTCGTCGCCCAGCGCGTGGCGCAGCACGTGGGTGGTGGTGTTCTGGTCCTCCAGCACGGACAGGACACGCCCCTTCCTCTCCAGCAGGAGGCGCTGCATGCTGCCAAGCGTAACGCCGGCTCCGGAAGTTATGGGTCTCTGCTGCTGAAGACCTGCGCAACGTTACGATCGTTTTGTTCTTATCTTTTAAAGATGTATTAGACTGAATATGTCATACAGGTGTTTCAGTTCTTTACGGTTTTTTCATAAATGCTGTCCCATCACCCCCNAAAAAAAAAAAAAAAAAAGATTGGTCACTGATTATTAAGCATTACTCAGTAATTAGTTATTTATTAATGAAACAACAAGACAGCATTACTAACCATGCTAACTGTCCCCATCAGCAACCACCTAACAACATCAAAACTAGTCAGTCAGGCCGGAAGCACGCGCCACGTTTTCCTCACAAAATTTACTTCATTTTAATTTCAAACAACTCAAACTGAAATCTGTTGAAATTTTGTGAAATTCTTGCCAAAAGACAAAAAGATCGTCGCTTCACGTCTGAACAAAACCAGGAACTGAATGATTGGACGTTAATTCTCGTTGGTTACCTGTCAGGTGTTCTCCTACCAGCTGGACAACCGTCTGCCGGTGCATCAGTTCCCACAGTCCGTCAGACGCCAGGACCAGGAACTTGTCGACGGCTCGGATCTGGTGTCGGCTGACCTCCGGCCGGGCGCTCAGGTAAGGTGGCGTCAGGTAGTGCGGCGGCGGCGTCTGAACCTCNACCTCCGGCCGGGCGCTCAGGTAAGGTGGCGTCAGGTAGTGCGGCGGCGGCGTCTGAACCTCGCTGAGAGCCGACAGGACTTCCGGTCGTGTTTCGTAAAGTCGGCTCAGCATCTCAGCGCTCCATTTGAAGCGGATGTTGCCAAAGGCCCTGAAGGGCAGCAGCAGACCCAGGAGCCGGTCGTGGCGAACCACCGTCCGACGCTCCGACTGCGGGTGTTCTCCCAGAATCCTTTGCAGTTCGTCGGGGTTCTGGGCGTTGTGGTCGTTTGTGAGGCTCAGCGCAGACCAGCGGCCGTCCGCCTCCTGGACGCCCAGGACGGCCCGGCTGTCACCCAGGTTGGCGACGTGCAGGACGCCGTTAGAGATGTGGGCGACGCAGGCCGTGCAGCCGGACAGCGCCGCCCGCAGGGGGGACGAGGGACACAACGCGTCCCCAGGTAGAGACACCCGTCTGCAGAGAGGACAGACAATTAATGATCACATTATCATCACGCGTGGAAATTCGTCCTCTGCATTGGAGCCAAAATAACTAAAGGAGCAGCAAAATGACGTAAAAATCTGTGGTGCTTAAAGGACCATACCGTTAGCTTTGCCCAACAAATACAACCCACATACATGTTACATTACTGACAACTATTTTCCAAAACGTTCTACTGGAGTGGTAAATATTAGAATTGTTTTTCCTACCTTCCAGGGGCTGCCATTGGTTTCAGTTCATTCCAGAACGACATAAAAATCAACTTCAGAGACGTGAAACGTGCTGAGATAAATAATCATCACAGCAAACCATTATTATTTTGTCAGTCACTTTTACTTATTTTATTAGTCTTTTTTTTTTATTTAACTGATCCAACACGGAGCTACATGGAATTTATACTGATTGTTCACATAGTTATCAAATTTATTGGATCTAAATTTTATGATTGTATAAATTTGATAAATGTGATCTTCAGACTATGAAAATCAGTTTTATTCTCTTACTTTCTCTTATTCTGTGTTTTTTTTTTTTTTNTTTTTTTTTTTTTTTGCCCTTTGCAGCCGCTTTTTTCTCTCACTCCCTGCTTTACTCTAGTTTTGCCTTCATATAACTATTTTTTGGCTGTTTTTCTTGACTTTTTTTGATCACATTTCCTGGATTTTGAACTGTGGTTCCCTCTAATAATAATAATGATCTAAAATCCCTCGATTATAATTTATAAGGATTTCCCTGTGATCACACGCTGGGCTGTCTTACTCAGACGACACAACAAGATCCACACTCAGCAGAATCTACAAAGTGTGCAGACTGTCATAAATTAAGATTGCTGTGCTTGAAACAAGAATATTTGCGTGAGAAAAATCAAAATCTTCAGAACTCCATGAAGGCTTCGTGTCACGTATCAGGGATCAGAACACAAATCAACAAGAATCAAAGCACGACTGCGTCTATGACACTATGACTTTCCTCAGACTGAAACTGAAGCATAAAGGATCTGAGACAGAACCGCTGGATAATGCTGCCAGACGTGTTTGAGCCGGTCTCACCGCTGCGCCACACCGGGACCTCTGTGACTTTCATCTCAGAGTACCGGGACATTTTCAGGTACCGGAACCTCTCATAAATCTTCCTACTCTACTGCAGAACAATGCAGAGGAAAACAGCAGCAAAGGTGCAGCCAGATGAATTCAGTCAGAGAACCGTGTCAGCCTACCGAACTATGAAGACAGAAGTCTGTCTGTGGCACCAACATGTCCAGAACCGTCATGTATGAAGCTGAAATTCAGCAGGTTTATTGATCAGGACCCAAAGACGTGCAGCGTCACGTGTGAAGTTGACATCATCTGTAGACGATGCTGTCAACACGGCTTCATCCTCCAGCACCAGGAACCTCAGCCAGGATCCTGTTTGTGGACTTCAGCTCTGCATTCAGCACCATCGTCCCAGCTCTGCAGGGCAAGCTGTCCCAGGTGAGTCTGCCTGGCTCCACCTGTAGGTGGATCACTGACTTCCTGTCTGACAGGAAGCAGCACGTGAGGCTGGGTAAGCGTGTGCACCTCCAGCCATCAGTCCGTCAAGCTCCTGAAGTTCATGGAGGACACCACCCTCATAGGACTCATCTCTGGTGAGTCCGCCTACAGGAGGGAGATGGACCATCTGGTGACCTGGTGCAGACAGAACAACTTGGAGCTCTAAAGAACAGTGGAGATGGCAGTGGACTTCAGGAAAAGCCCCGCCCCNACCCGCCCCCATCACGCTGTGTGACTCCCCAGTCCACTTCCACTTCCTGTTCACCATCATCACACATCAGGTGGGAGCTGACCATCAGCTTCGTCACCAAGAACGCCCAGCAGAGGATGTACTTCCTGCAGCAGCTGAAGAAGTTCAACCTGCCAACAACTATGATGGTGCTCTTCTACTCCGCCATCAAGTCCATCTTCATGTCCTCCATCACCTCCTCCATCACCACCTCCATCACCACCTCCATCACCTCCTCCATCACCACCTCCATCACTTCCTCCATCACGTCTGCTACGCTGCTGCCACCACCATGGACACGGGCAGACTGCAGCGCATCACCTGCTCTGCTGAGAGAGTGATTGGCTGCAATCTGCCATCCTTCCAGGACCTGTACGACTCCAGGACCCAGAGACGAGCAGGAAGGACTGTGGCGACCCCTCCCACCCCGGACACAGTCTCTTTGAATTTTTGAACCTGATTATTCAGGTCACGTGTTTCATGTTACCATGACAACTAGACTGAAAGTTTGAATGTTTAAAGGAGTGATTAACATGCTGAAACGTTCAGACAGGATGAGGACCTGAATGAGGACAGTGACATCTGGATCTGGGCCTCCACAGACAGGTCATAGTCCAGGCGACAGAATGCGTCCACCAGCGCTGAGCCCACCCTGCCGCCATCCTGCAGCCAATCAGAGAAGAGAGAGAGATGTGTGATCACATACAGACAACACAACCCTAACCCTAACCCTACCTTCTCCTCTTCCCTCCTCTTTTTGACCTCTTCATCACCTCCTGTTCTTCCTCATCCTCACCTCCTCACTTCTTCCTCATCTCTACTTTACCTCCTCCTCCTGCTCGTCCTCCAGTCTCTCCTGCCAGTAGTTCCGGAGGCTGTGGAAGGAGATCTCTGCTCCGTCATGGCTGCTGTGGTCTTGTGGATGTTTGTGCCACTCCAGCAGCGGCGGAACGGCTCGCTCCTCCTCCACCGCGCATTCCAGCTCCGCCAGCGTCCTGACAGGAAGTGTCGCCACGGCGATGTAGTAGAAGAGCCTCTGGCTGACGGCCTGAGCGCACGCCGCCCCCGCGTGTCCGTCAAACACGCCAAACAGCACGCCGCCTCCACCTGGCAGACAGGTGGCGCTGCTGCGACAGTCCTCACTGGGGTGGTTGGAAGGCAAGAGGTTGCTATGGAAACTCAGCACCCCATGGGAGGCGGGGCCTCTTGGGAGGGTGTGGCTGAACTCATTGGCCTGGCAACAATAACAGAATGCCAGAATTGATTGATTGATAGATAAATTAATTGATTGATTGATTGATTGATTTGAGCTCCTGACCTTTAAAATGTGGTTGATCTGAGCAGCGCCCATCTGTTCCACCTCTGCCTTTGTTCTGTACTTCCTGTGTCCTGGGTCGTGGAGTCTGGCGTGGTCGGGGTGGGGGGGAGGAGGAGGAGGAGGAGGAGGAGGTGAGTAGGAGATGTCACACCTGAAAAGTGCCTGTGCTGCACTGAAGGTTCCTTTTCTCCCCAACATGGCTGCTCACCTGGAGAACCTACAGGAGAGAACCTGAAGCAGCAGCAACAGATTGTCAGGCTCAGTTTGAAAAGTGAAAGTCTAGTTAGCAGGAGTGTTTTAGTATTTAACTGACTCATAGTTAGAGAACTGCTACTTATAAAGAATCTAGATGTAGAAACATTTTTGAAACCAATTTTATTCAGTTTCTAACCTGAACAGTTTCTACCTCCAAAACCGTGTTTGTAGAGATGAGCTGACAGCAGGACGTGAAACCAGCTGATCAGGTTCTGCTTCGCTCCTTGGTACTTCCTGTTTCCCAGTAAATTAACCAGAAGAACTGATTCCTCTTCCTCCTCCGCGCTCAGGTCCTGGTTTCCGGCTGTTTCGGCTGGTCTGCTGTCACAGACGTTGGGATCTTTCCATTCTCCTGTGCAGTTTTTCTGCTTTTGTGTTGAAGGTTGTCAGCGTCTCTGTGTCCCAGTAGCCTAGTTTGATGTGACCTTTGACACCCGTCATATCTCGTTCTGGAAATCAGTAATCCATAATCAGTGATCTGTTTCCTGTTTCTTTCAGAAATCATACTCCTGCGTTTTCCTAAAAAGATTTAAGAAGTCAAGTGCAGGTACTATGAAGAAAAAAATTAATACTAATTCTAATTTTATAAAATATTTATATATTAGTTTTGTTCTTAACAAATTACTCAGCAACTCCTTCTCACCATGAACAAAAAACAGAAAGAAAAAGAAAAACCCCAAAGTATGAAATTAAATAAACAAAGTTGTCACTTGTTCCTGATATTTGTGACTTTTTATGGCTAAAGACATTTTAATATGCTATCAACATACTAATTAATAATTTTTATTTTATTTGGTTATTTTAAAAACTTTTTTGTTTTTCATGATTTTAATTGCTACATTTGCTTGATATAATTTCACAATTTAAAAAAGTCTTCAATAATATTAACAGTAATATGTTTAACAGAAATATTTTTCTTATTTTTATTTTAATAATTCTGACATACATGTTCACGTGTGTATATTTTAATGTTTTTAATAATTTTTTATCCTTTTTTTTTTTTTACTGATTTAAATGATTTTCCTGGTTTCCTCTTGCTACAATTTCTGTTCGCCAGTGTGAAAACAAAACACTATAAAATTATTAAATAAGTTTTTTGTTACGAAATGTGACTAAACGCCAATCAGAGAACAGAAATCCACCAAAACAGGCAGAACAGCCAATCAGAGCGCGAGAAAGGTTAACGGAAGTTACGTTTCCGTTAGGTTTGTTGTGAAACCATGAAGCTGCAGAAAGCAAATCTTAAAAAACAAAAACCAAACAAAAAAAAAAAAAGGTCCACCAATCAGCTGAGACTAGGGCGGAAGTCAGGATAGCTTACCTTCAAAAGAAAAGCCTAAGATATTCCCATTGTAGTGCTACATGAGAGTTAATTTGTATCAGTAAAACTAGACTGTTTTACCACTAAACATGGTGTCTGTTGAATACTTTATTATTATTTTGAATGTGACTCCTCCTTAGACCCGGATATACCCATACATTTTAATGTATGTATTACTCTATCGTAAAATATTCTGTATTAAAAAAAAATACCTTCATCAACATTCATCAAATTACTGAAACATTTTAGTGTTCCATTAAATTGAACTTGCTAATATTATGTCCGTATGTATTTAAATATATATTCTAAGAGTGTCTATGAAATTATTTGACTTGACTTTGTGACTTACAGCATATGAAACTGAGCTTGAATCTTTCATCTGATATACAGTTCAACAGCTTTGATGTAGGTAGTAGAAGGTTTCAATTATTTATGTAATATAGTTTATCTCTTTTCTTAATGCATTGGCGTTAACAGGCTGGTGTTTTTAAAGCAGCTTTTATTGTGAAAACTATGATCGGCAACTAAACGGATGTAGCTGCCGCAAACACCACAGAAGAAGAAGCAGACCGCTGACCGGAAGTGGCTGTTTGCTGTGACACTTGGCTGTGTTTGTTGGTCTGACAGGTTGCTGTGAAGCTTCAAACGAAAAATAGAACTTGGCAGAATTTTAATTTTCCAGTGTTTCCTCCATCAGAAGCAGCGGGTTAAACCGGCTCAACTTGTTGTTTTTTTGCGGGATTTTGCGGATCTTCGCTGTCAGGATGCTCTTCCCGAGCAGCAGCGCCTCTGGCCGCCTGCTCAGAGCGCTGACGGGGCTCCGTGTGCGGACACCCTGCGGCCGCAGAGCCGCCAGCTCCCAGCAAAAAGGTAACGGACATGTTAACCCGGTTAACTAGCCTGGTTAGCTAGCCTGGTTAGCAAGGCTGCAGTATCATGAAGCTAACGTGCTTGTGACGCATTTAGTGTCGTTTCAAGTTTACCAGATTAAAAAAAAAAACTGAATAATTTCTCTTCAGTTTATGACAAATCACATTCACTGAAGACATAAAAGTGTTAAACGGTTTTTGTTAAATATATCAAATTAAGTGTAATCTGTTCACAAAGTGTAAACTCAGTTTAAAGCCCTTTAACTACGATATGGACAGAATCAATATAATTAAAGTTGAAATAATAACCCAGCAGAGGGCCTACTGTATTTTTATACTCAACCCATGATTGTGATAGTTTTCTTTTTATTTTTGTTATATTTCTTTTAGTTATACTTATTTAACAATTTATTTTCTTGTGAATTTGTGATTTTTACTGTTGAAAATTTTGTTATATTATTACTGTCGTCTGTTATAAAATATCGCAGTCCTGCAGAACTCACAAGTCTTTAATAACCAAATGTACGTGATACTGACAAAAACTGGTTGTATGTGAAACTATTATCAAACGAGGGGTATTTGATTATAATAATAATTATTATTGTTACTGTTATTATTATATTTTGTTATTCTCTCATACTGTATCTCCATATCGACCTTAAAGTCCAGTACTGGTTTGACTTTACAAGTGATTCTTCAAACACTGATGAATACTGACTTAATTTACAAAGAGAAGAAACAAAAAATCCTCAGATAATGTTTGAAATGTTACCTGCATAAATGAAATATTATTACAGTTTATAATATTGTTGTCATAGCAAAACAATCTATTTCATGTCCTTTCTGGGTATAAAGGCCAATTTATACGTGTAAACAGATGAAGAAATTTACATAAATTTCGCTCAGGTCCGCATGATGTAAATTTCATCATCTGTTTACATCAGAGGGTGTAATAAGACTCTATGCAAACATCCACGTACCATGCTAAGCTAGTGCTATGCTACGCTAGTGCTATGCTAATGCTACGCTAGTGCTGCTGTGCATGTGTGAAAGGCAGACCAATCAGACGCCAAAATGTGGTTCAACAGAACCGTGTCTGCTGGCGGTCAGTTTCCGCTACTCTGCACGTATGTCTTTGTGCTTTTGTGTCACTTCCTGATTTTTTCATGTTTCTGTTTTTTTGTGCTGCAGAGCTGACAATGAACCAGGAAGAGGAGAAAGATGAGGCCCGCCCACTCTACATGGACTTCCAGGCCACCACACCCATGGTAACTGTTACCAAGCACATCGTCATGGTTACAGGCTTCTTTTCACTGATATTTAGCCACACGTTCACAGCCATGATGTTCTGATGTGATGTGTAGGATCCTCGGGTGCTGGATGCCATGCTGCCGTACCAGGTGAATTATTACGGTAACCCTCATTCCAGAACACACGCCTACGGCTGGGAGAGCGAGAGCGCCATGGAGCTGGCCAGGAAGGTAGAGAGAGGGAAAGAAGAAGTCCATATCATTAATCAGGACAAAGATCAGAAGTGGTCAAGAGACTCTGACTGTCTATTCTCTCTCTCTCTCTCTCTCTCTCTCTCTTTTTTTTTCCCCCTCTCCCCCTCTGCCTCTCTTTCCCTCTCTCTCTGAGCAGCAGGTGGCTGATCTGATTGGGGCAGATCCCAGAGAGATCATATTTACCAGCGGGGCCACAGAGTCTAACAACATGTCCATCAAGGTATCCTCCTCCTCCTCTTCCTCCTCCTCCTCCTCCTCCTCCTCTTCCTCATCATCATCATGAGCAGTCAGCCAGACTCAGACACAGAACAGAACAGGATCACGTGTGTGTTTGGTGGTGACCCGCTTTTTGCTCTCACCCCGCAGGGCGTGGCCAGGTTCTATCAAGCCAAAAAGCGTCATGTGATCACCACTCAGACAGAACACAAGTGTGTTTTGGACTCATGCCGTGTTCTGGAGGCCGAAGGATTCAACGTCTCCTACCTGCCTGTCCAGAAGAATGGATTATTGGACCTGGAGGTACAAACAGAACATTTAAAGAACATACATACTGTACATATATACATATAGACATACATACATACGTAGATGCAGTACATACATACGTACATAGTACATACATACAGTACATACATACATATATACATACAGACATACATACGTACGTAGATGCAGTACATACATACGTACATTGTACATACATACAGTACATACATACATATATACATACAGACATACATACGTACATACATACACATACATATATATACATACATACAGTACATACATATACAGACTATACATACATACACACATACAGTACATACATACATATATATACATACATACATACAGTACATACATACACATACATATATATACATACATACAGTACATACATTCATACATACATACATATATATACATATATACAGTACATACATATACACACATACACATACATACAGTACATACATACATACATACATACANATATATACAGTACATACATATACACACATACACATACATACAGTACATACATACATACATACATACAATACAAACATACATACAGTACATACACATACAGTACATACATACAGTAATACATACGTACATATATATATACATACATACAGTATATACATTGTATACATATATACATACATACATATATATATACATACATACAGTACATACATTGTATACGTATATACATACATACATACATATCTACATACGTACAGTAATACATACATACATATATACATACATACATACAGTACATACATTGTATACATATATTCATACATACAGTAATACATATATTCATACATATATATATATATATACATACATACATTGTATACGTATATACATACATACAGTACATACAAACAGTACATACATATTTATACATACATACAGTACATACATACATATATACATACATACATACTCTCTACCCACATAGAACATATCCAACATGTGTGCACCATTTAAGAACATGCAGCACACACTGTACAGCGGAGCGTCGTTAATCTAACGTTGCGTTTGTGTTTGTTGAGATGCTGGAAGCGTCCATTCGTCCTGAAACATCTCTGGTGTCTGTAATGACCGTCAACAACGAGATCGGAGTCAAACAGCCCATCAAGGAGATAGGTAACCATGGCAACATAAGCGTGTAGGCGTACTGATGAACAGCAGCTGATGCTGCGTCTTCATTCCGCAGGTCGCATCTGTCGCTCTAAAGGCGTTTTCTTCCACACCGACGCCGCTCAGGCTGTCGGTAAGATTCCACTCAACGTGTCCGACTGTAAGATCGACCTGATGTCCATCAGCGCGCACAAGATCTACGGACCCAAAGGTGCGTTTTACCGACTGTCAGCTGCTTACTCACCGTTTACTGTTACAGGAAAGTCACATGACCGCCTGCCAGGAAACAGACTGTACACATTTAACACATGTTCATGGCAAGCTGTTAGCTAGCCTGCTAGCTGCAAGAGTGTGTGTGTGTCTTTGTGAAGGTGTGGGTGCTCTGTACGTGCGTCGTCGCCCCAGGGTGCGTTTGGAGCCCCTGCAGAATGGCGGCGGACAGGAGAGGGGACTCCGCTCCGGCACCGTTCCCACGCCGCTGGCCGTGGGCCTGGGAGCCGCCTGCAGCATCGCCCAGCGGGAGATGGAGGTAAAACAAACGCACCCAAACTCAGCAAACACACTCAAACACGCTGAGACTCAGACTGTGTGTGTGTGTGTGTGTCTGTCCAGTATGATCACGCTAGAGTGTCCATGCTGGCGAATCGTCTGATCCAGAAGATCGTCTCTGAACTTCCTGATGTTGTCATGAATGGAGATCCAGAACAGCGCTACCCTGGTATACACACACACACGCACGCACACACACACACACACACACACACACACAGTAAGCAGGGAGAAACTGCTAGCCTAGCCTAGCTTAGCAGGAAGGCGTCTCAGTCAGCGTGGAGTCCAGATGTCTGGATGTTTTTAGTCAAATATTTATGGTCCATCACACACGTTGTCCATTAGTTCCATTAAAATGGGAAGAATGGTGTAAGTAAGTAAGTGTGTGTGTGTGCGCATGCGTGTGTGCATGTGTGTCCTACAGGCTGTGTTAACCTGTCCTTCGCATATGTGGAGGGAGAGAGTCTGCTGATGGCACTGAAGGATGTTGCGCTGTCATCTGGAAGGTCAGATACACACACACACACACACACACACACACAGACAGACTTAAATCTGAAGCCATGGTNACACACACACACACACACACACACACACACAGACAGACTTAAATCTGAAGCCATGGTGAGACATTTCCTGATGGGAATATCAAATTATGCAGGGACGTTCTGCCGTACCTTCCAGCTGTTCTGAACAGGAAACGTTGTTTTGGTCACATGACCTGCTTCCTGTGACGCACGCTGATAATTCAGACTTTTGATAAAAAAAATCTGAATTAATTCAGAATTGTGTTAAGAAGTCAGAGCATAAGTCTGTCCGTACGTCTGTTTTGGCGTCAGGGTTCATGTATGTTACAGTCGTGACAATATTTACACGTCTGTCTCATGGTGAGAATAAAGATCAGCTGATTTCCTGTTTGAGCTGAATAAACATCATTACAGCATAACACTGATACAGATTGGTGTGTGTGCGTGCGTGTGTGTGTGTGCGTGCGTGTGTGCGCACATGCAGTGCGTGTACCTCAGCATCTCTGGAGCCGTCGTACGTCCTCAGAGCGATCGGAGCAGATGAAGACCTCGCTCACTCCTCCATCAGGTGAAACTCTTCATCCTTCTGAACTTTATTTGGTTTTACAACACGAGATTCACAGTAAAACGTTTCAGCTAACGAGAAAAACATGACTTAGCAAAGACAAAGGTAGCAAAGAAAACTGACCAATCAGCACAGAGCGTGATGTCACATGACTTTAGCTGATAGATTTTGCTTTGATTGGAAGTTTTTCTGACCAGAACAAACCTGGGGGAATAACTGGCATACATAGAGGAATTATGCAGTTGACCTGTGATGTCCGTCCAGGAATCGTCCGGTAGTGTCTCTCCTAAAGGGCTTTTCTGAGTCTGATGTTTGAGGACACAGAAGGTGGACTTTGTCTCCAGAGAATCTACAGCAAACAAAACTGCCAGTTTCCAAATATCAAAAATAAAAAGTTGTGTAAGGAGCGTTTGTCTGAGAGCTGCTGAAACGAGGAAACATCTTAGAAGACATCAAAGTTTCATCTCCAAACCAGGGTTTTACACATCTTTGTATTTCCATTTTAATGCAACAGAAAGAGAAATCCCTGTAAAAACAAACCACAGCTCTGCAACAATTAATGTGTGTGTGTGTACTTGTGTCAGGTTTGGGATTGGGAGATTCACCACAGAAGAAGAGGTGGATTACACAGCAGAAAAATGCATCCATCAGGTCCGCAGACTCAGAGAGATGAGGTGAGGTCGACCTGAGTTCAACAGAAGCTAACCCTAACCTGGTTAAATGTACGAGTTAGCAGGTTGAGTTTTCAGCATGTAAACACCGATTCTGTCTTTCTCTCTCAGCCCTCTCTGGGAGATGGTTCAGGAAGGAGTCGATCTGAAGCGCATCAAGTGGACGCAGCACTAAGCTCCTCCCACTTCCTGCCCACTTCCTCCTGGTTTCTGAATGCCGATGATGATGATGATGATGATGATGATGGGTCTGAAGGAATTCTGGGAAAGGACCAGCTTGCTTTTCTTTCATAAACACGCACAAACTTCCTGTCTGACTTGAAGTTTCTTTTTTAGCTTTTGCTGCATTTCTCTGTGAGCTCATGTTGCTCCATAAAGCAACATTGTACAAGCAGTTGCTCAACCTTATGTAGATGTGATTATATTTCTGTTGTACATCCACTCTGTTGCCCAGCAGTTTGCTAGATGTGTCACAGCTGAGACAGACATTGTCGTACCAGACAATCTGTTGGACAGCTGAGGACAGGCAGCATTCCAGGATGCTGCCCAAAATTTGACCTTGTCTGGAGTTGTCTGAGAGGGATCAGATGAGGCAACAGGCAACGTTGACAGCTCCTTCCTGTTTGCAGTTGCTCATGGTGTTGCCAGCCTGAGTCATTTGATAATGTAACATGTCATTATTTAAATTTACACACGTAGATTTCGTCATAAGATTCTCTCAGCCATTCACTTGTTGATTTCAGTTTAAACATTTGCTGAGTCAGAACGAGTCACCTGACCACCGAATCAAGAAGTCATTTATAAATTCAGAGCTGCGTCTAAATTTATTTAAATTGACCAAGTGCTTTATTTCAGCGAGTCGTCTGATTATTTGCTGAGTCATCTAAAGTCTCACTGAGTCATTTCTGAGGAGTCTGAAGACTGAGTCATCTATAGATTTAATAACTCATCTAAAGCTTCACATATCCACACGCTCACTGATTTCTGCCTCCATGTTGTCTGTTGTTACTGAGGTTTAATATTTCACGTCTGCCTTCAGTTTTCACGTTTTGTGTCAGTTTTACTCATCAGACACTGACAGTATTAATCGGATTGTCTTCTCCATAACTGTTGTCTGTTATTATCAATAAACATGTTGCACTTAATACTTTAAGAATTTTATTTAAAGAGTACTGTCATGCATGACTTTTGTAAGAATTGATTGATAATTGGTCATAGAGGTTTCAGTTCTTTATTTTCCAACATAATCTTCTTCCAACTTGACACACTTCTTCCACAATGTTGGAGGGATTTTATTAAAAAAAAAAAAAAAATCCTCCACAGCTCATATAATGTCATGTGAGGCCAAATGGTTTCCAGCTGAAGCCTTTAGTCTGAGGACCAAACAGATGAAACTAGTTCAAAGCCACAGTCAGCCAGCAGACATGTCCTCTCTGCAGGTTGGTCTAGTTTGTCCGTCTTGTCCAGCTCACAGAGCCTTATGGACTTTTGGAAGTTGGAATTTTTGACCTTAATGAAAAATACCTCATTATTACAGGCCTGCCCACTCCATTATGGGTCGAGCTCAGTACTTTTGAAGCAACCCTCCTTTTGTCCCTGTATAGAATAAAGTAGTAAATTTGAATTACATTGCATAGTATTTAACTATTACTGGTTTGTGTTGGTCGTTTTATTTAACTTTGCACCCTGTCAGAACCGTCTCTGGTCAATCAGGGCTGAAGCAGGTTTTAGTAGCCACAGAACCTTGTCTTAATTTCCAAAAGATGTGTTTATTCAGAGATGGAATGTTTCGATTTGATGAAATGATGCAGCATAAAACCATGACTCACTCATTCAGAATCACAGAGCCACAATGCAGAGCTGCAGGGATGGATGATGATGATGATGCTGTAGGATGAAAGATGAATGATTATTTTCAGTTGAAGTGAAAGTTGAGTTATTGATCACCTAAAAAGCTCCAACATTTCCCACAACCAGCCGCCGGAGGTCGCGGCCGCTTTGATGTTAGGAATAAACTGGTTGGCTGCGTAATCACGCAAACTCTCGCGATACTTGCTCCGACATTTCGTGCAAGAGAGCAGAGCCGCGCGTCCGGTCCACCGCAAACAGTTTTGTGTGTTTGTCGGCACTTATCTCGGTAAGACCCAGCAGCGGCTACCCGCACAGCAGCGCACTCACACCGGGAGCTGAGCGGAGAGGAGTCGCTCAGTTTCCAAACACGAGCACACAAACACACACACACAAAGCAGCGCTAGCTAGGTGGCTAACAGCGTTAACCTGCTCTGCTAAACCTTTATTATTTATTCATTATTTCTGTAAGTTTAGCTAGCTGTGTCTAAACAACTAGCAGAAAGTTTGTTTATTCCTGCTTTGTGACGTTTTGTTAAAACGTTTCAGTTTAACGGGTTTGTGGTAAAAATGGTTTCTGCTGTGGAGCTGCTAGCTGCCGTTAGCTAGCCGGGCTAACTGCGCACTGTGCTTTGTGATGGCACAGAAAAAAAAAAGTGGGGGTTTTCAGAGAGGGTCTGCGCCATGTTGCTGTGTTTAAGTCGCTGTGTGACGTCATGATGAATAGTGTGACGTAAATTTGATAAAACTGCTAACAATGCACACCGGAAATGATAAAAACATGCCCCGCCCCCGAGAGCGAAACATTAAATTTGATCAGAAAGATGTTAAACACTGCTTACGGCACAAATGCTTTAATCGACAGATTTTTATACTTTCTGTGGATATTTTTAAATTAACATTAATTCAAATTAGCACAAAATCCCTCACATAATCCCACCTAAAGAAAAGTAGGATTAACCTGTTAATCAGCTGAAGTCTGGACCAGTAAGACACGAAGTTAACTCTTAAGGTTTAGCGAACAAATAGAAATTTGAATAGAATTTGAAAAGGTATGCTAACTAAATAAACCTAAAATGTGGTGTGCAAAAAGTGTTGCATGTAAATGTGCTGTCTTGGAAGTTTAAAAACAAAGATTTTGATGTAATTTTATAATTCTGTCATTATGTACCTAAAAATACCAAATGTACAAAGGTCAAACTAAATGCACATGTTTTTGTCCTAAATGTGTAACAAAAACAAAATAACTCAGTAGAAATGGTGTTTGATTTCAGAGGCTTGCAGATGATTGGTTGTTAGTTTGGGTGTGAATCATTTTGCTGTCCAATCAGAGAGCAGTGTAAATCGTCTGATGTTTGAAGTGATGAAGCTGATGATGAAGCTGGTGCTGAAGCTGAGGAGGAGCGTGGATGGAGTCGCTCCCTGTGGTGTTTGGAGGAGGTTCCTCCTGTCACCTCCTTCCTCTTCTCCCTCTGTTTTCTCTCCTGTCTGATTATTTCTTATTTCCTTCTTGTTGTGCATTTATTTACATTAATTATGAATTTTGAAGCTTGATGGATGAACTGCCAATCAGATTACAGAGCTGTGGAAGTTGGAATCATGTCTGTGCTGAGCCTGACCTCTGACTGATGATAATGATGATGATGATGATGATGAAGATGGCATCAGGTGTCATGGCCACTGCTGTTTGTAATGTTGAGTTCAAACTACAAGATTTCTAGCTCAGATTGTTCAGTCGCAGACTTTTGAGTTGTGATAAAAAGACCAGGATGGAGCCAGATCCCCGCCCACGCGTCAGAAACTCGTTAGGAACAGCCAGGTGAGAGCCGCATCCTGACCCTGGGTTGGACTCGTCCCAGGTGCTCTCACATTTTTAAGCATCTTGAGATTATCATTGACTAGATGCACTTCTAGTTTGACCAGATCTATGATGTGTCCTGAGAGCAGCAGTGAATAAGAACCAGAAGAAGAAACAAAAACACCATCATGGCTTTCCACCCATTTTTTTACTGTTTTTTTTTTTTTTTTTNTTTTTTTTTTTTTTTTTTTCTGAACAAAATCGTGCATCGATCAGTTGTACTTCAAGGCACCTGGACTTGTTTAGTCTTGAAGACTTTTCTTCTCATCCAAGTAGCTTCTTCAGTTCTGAGTCAGTTTAAGCCCTGAGAATCGTTCAGGCGTTGGATTACGTGGCTTCTTGACTCAGTTAAAGTCTGGTTGCCTTGAACTGCTGCTATTTGATATCCAGCGACCTGGATATCTGTAAACCTACACAGACACAAAATACGCACACGCTATTTGAACAGGCAGCAGCTCCTCCTTGTTTGCGTCAATTTCTGCTAAATCGCCGTGACTTCTTGCATCTTTTAACTTGTTGTGACGTGAGGTTTGGCGGTTTCAGACGTGGGTCATCTGATCCTGACAGCTTGTAAATTGTGCATCTTGTCCACACAGTTGAGGAGTGTGCGCACCACAACACTGTAAAGACATCTTCCAGGAAAGTTTGTGTAATTAACTGTTGAGCATTTTGGGATTTGCGAAGTCGTGTGGTCTGAACTCGGCCTCCCTCAGACTATGACAGCTGATATTTGCTTATCACAGATATATTGGTGTCAGGGTTTATGTTGGCAGAAGTGCTGAAATATAGAATATTTCTCAGATAAAACAACCTGATCAGGTCTCTAAAATTGCTGCTCCTTGCTGGGTTTGTTGCTGGAGGCGGCAGCAGGTTTTGTGTTTTCCATTTGGTTCCAGTCTTGCTGGTGTGTTTTCTCTGCTGCATTGTTGCCTGCTGAGGTCAGAGTTCACTGGGAGCAACACATTGTTCTGATCTCTGTGCAACATGACATCTGACCTCTTATAAATAGCATGAAGTTGTGAATACACTGTTAAAGTGAGAAGTGGAGTAGAGGATTGTGGGTATTGACTCTTGATGCTCCACCTAGATTCTGTTGTTGCACAACTGGCCAATCAAATTGATCAGCATTAGCTGATATGCTGCTCTGCTAAAGCTTGCTAACCTCCTGCTGTTTGCTTCCCTTCAGAGCTGCTGCTGTTTCAATGCTGTGTTGGCAATGTGTTGCTGATGTTGCTCTGGTTGATGTTGCTGATGTTGATCTGGTTGACATGATAATGATGTTTCTCTTATTGCATCTGGTTATTTCTGAAATTTTTGCTGACAATTTGTTGCTGAATGCTGATATTCCAGTTGACAAATTGTTTAAGTGCTGGCTGAAATGTTGCTGAAGTGATTTTGATTTTTACATCTCGTTGCTGGAGTGCTGTGTTGCTGTGAGCTCCAGCTGGAATTGTGGGAATAATCAGGAAGCTGTGCAGATTGCTCAGATATGGTGCTGGTTAATTGCTGTTTTGTTGCTGGTTACTTCCTGACTGGTTTGTGGCTGGTTGCTGACTGGTTGATATTGCTGGTTTGTGGTTGGTTGCTGACTGGTTGGTTTCTGGTAGCTGGCAGAGGTTTTCAGGTCATGTCTGTTTGGTTGCTGGTTGTGTTCTGTTTGGTTGCTGGTTAGTTGTTGGTTGGTTGCTAGCTAGTTTGTGACTGATTGTTGGGTGATTGCTGGCTCATTAGTTGCTGCTTCCTTGCTAACTGGTTGCCAGTTAGTCAGTAGGTGGTTGGCAGCTGGTTTTTGGTTCAAACCTAATTATTAACTGCAGCTTTGTGGTTTCTGTGTTTTCTGTTGCTCAGGTGATCACTAGGTAAGATGTCATGTGATTGGTTGTCAGCCATTAGGGAAAGTTTTGAATCCTGTTTCCTGTTGCTGTAAATCTCAGACCAGAAGGAGTTCTGGAATGGATGCCAGTAAAACTTTTACTGGACGGGTTTTGTCTTTTGCTGTTTGTTGAAGTTTGTCGTGAATGTTGTTTGTTCTGTTTAGCGTTAGAGCTAAAGTCAGATGTTGGATTAGGTGCTGAAAGCAGGATGACTTACTAAACACAACCGACATCTTAACACACTCACAGCGCCACCATATGGTATTCAGCGGAAGGTAACGTTAACACTGCTGCTTTGTTAAATTCATCCAAAAGTTCATAAGAGGAGTTTTAGTTTTTCTGATCAGCAGGCCTGAGTCCTGCAGAAAGGACGCTGTTACACAGCCAAACTTGGTTGCATTGGTAAGTTGTAACATATATGAGATTCATGCAACTTGACTGTTGCACAGAACATTTAAACTGAACCAAAACTGCATCACTTGTAATAGAGGATTTTTGACAAAGTTAAATACATTTTTAAGCCAAATAAGAGCACAGACAGCGAGGTGATGCTTCACCGCACATTTTCTGTTACACCTACTTCAACACACCACAGATGTCATGTATGTGAAGTTAGACAATAATGGGTATTTATCATCCCAAAAATAAAATTTGATGACTGAACATCATAGAAATGCAACCAGAACAAACCCTTTCACTCTTCTGTAATTCAAATTAAACTGTTAAATGATCAGAACATGAAGTAAGAAAATCTCTGACAGACAGTAAAATTTTGTTTTTGCTGTTGACTCGTGTAAGAAAAATAACCCGCTACACGGCAAAACTAAAGTCCAAAATTTGAGAACTCATGTCTTCTACATGGGTGACACCACCGATTTCCAAGACTCACCCATCAGTCAGAGATCTCTACATTGACAAACTTAAATTCTACTCTGATTTAGGCAATAAATCACCAAAATAAGATTGAAATTGGGATATATCGGGGTAAGTTTACTCTAGTATCATCCTGATGATCATCACGTTACTCGCTGACATTCAGCAACATTCAAGAACTAATCACGATGACTTACCTTCACGGACAGCAACTTTTTAAACAAGCTGGAATGCCAGTTTAAACTTTCAATTCACAAAGTCACATAACATGATATTCAGCATTATGACTGGCTTTTGCAGAAAATTCAGTTTCAACTTATTGCAGCTTAAATTGTAAACTCAATTCTAATAGGATTCAATCGCAAACAACCAAGTTGCATCAGTTTGTGGTGTAACGTCGTCCAAGCAGAACTCTGACCCTGTTCACACTCACACTTATATGTCTTTGATTTATTTTACATGATTGATTTACTGGATCGACCTGCCCTGCTGCTGGTAGAGTTTAAGGATTCAGGATCGGCTTTCAGCAGGTTTGAAACTATCTGCAAATCCTCAGATGTGGGCGGTGCCTTTACAAGAGATGACCTTTATTTCTAATTTCCCTGCTTTATATTTGAGCATATCAAATGTAATCTTAAAAAAAAAACAAATCTATGTTAAAAGCTGTGTAAAGCTCAAAGCTGCTTTTTATGAACATCTGATGTGCGTTACGACATCCTGATATTCAGAAACGAGCTGCAGGTTGCTGAGTGTGTGTTGCCTTTGTGTCATTTTACTGTAAATGTAAATCTTTACCTGCTGTCCTTCAGATGAATTACTGGTTCTAAATGTCAGGAGCCAGAAATGTTTATTCTGGAAAACTGAAATGATTTGCTGTAAGACTTCAGATAATCTCATGTCTTCCTGTGAAATGAGTTTGAGTATGATGAGGAAACATCAGCGGTGTCCCTCTCTGTACTCGTCTGACGTCATGTTGCTCTTTCTGCAGGTTTTAGCACCGTTGTTTAGCAGTCAGTATGGCGGTAGTCATCAGGCTGCAGGGTCTGCCCATAGTGGCTGGCACCATGGACATCAGACACTTCTTCTCTGGCCTCACCATCCCTGACGGGGGCGTGCACATTGTGGGTGGCGAGCATGGTGAGGCTTTCATCGTCTTCGCCACAGACGAGGACGCCCGGCTGGGGATGATGCGTACAGGTGGCTCCATAAAAGGTTCCAAAGTGTCGCTGTTGCTCAGCAGTAAGACGGAGATGCAGAACATGATCGAGCTAAGCCGTCGCAGGTTTGAGGCTGGAGCCACTGCTGTGGAAACGGCCACGCCTGCAGCTGGCAACTCCAATCGGCAAACAGGCTCCGCCCCCATACCTACTGTAGGCCAGCAGCTGGGGCCAGTAGGGAGGAGTGGTAGCCATGGAAACCAGAGTTTCAGTAATGCTCAGACCTCAGTGACTGCAGCGAGCTCCTCTCAGGAGCCACAGAGCAACAAGGCGGCGGCGGCGGCGGCGGCCAGCCTGGCCAGCGTGGTGCCCAGCTTCACCAACAGCTACAGCTCCACCCCCACCATCACCACCGCTTTGGCTTCTCTCAGCGCAGGACCGCCACCCATCCCTCCACTTCCCAATATGCCTTCCATACCCCCCATGCCCACACTACCCACCATGCCTGTCCCTCCCCCAGTGTCCTCACTGCCGCCCATCCCCACTGTCTCCCCACTCTCCCAAGGACCCCCAGTGCCTCCAATGTCCCACCTCCCCCACATGTCCTCCTTGCCTCCATTCAATCCCTCCCTGCCCCCTCCTACAGGCCTAGGCTCCGGCCTCCCTCTGGGCACACCTAGTCCCATGTTGTTTAACCCATTGTCCCCACTGGCATCTCTTGGCCTCCAAGCTCACATGAAGGCTGCTGCTGCTGCCGCTGCCACTGGGCGAGTGGTAGCCAATCCAGACGAGCTGTTTATCCTTCTGCAGAACCTCCCATTTTCCTGCTCAGAGGTGGAGGTTCGCGAGTTTTTCCGAGGCCTGGGGGTAGATGGCGTTCGCTTGCTGAGGGATGGGCAGGGACGGCCCACCGGCAGAGCAGTGGTCAAGTTCTTCTCTCCACAGGACAGCTTTGAGGCTGTTAAAAGGGGAGGTGGCATGATGGGTCAAAGGTTCATTGAGATTATGCCAGGCACTGAGCAACAGTGGACCAGCTTCAATGATGGCCCACTGGCCCACACCCCTCATAACCCTCATAACAGCAACAAAGCAAACAACAGCAATGAGTCACAGGACCAGCACCATCGCCGCGGTAATGCTGAGTCCAGAGCAGGAGGCAGGGATCAGCGTGGAAGGTCACGATCTCCTCACCGGCAGGAATTCTGCATTTACCTAAAGGGCCTTCCATACGAAGCTGAAAAGAAACAAATCCAGGAGTTCTTTAAAAATTTAGGTATTGTAGATGACAGCATCTACATCGCCTACGGGCCCAATGGAAGAGCCACCGGGGAAGGCTTCCTGGAGTTCAAGACGGAACAGGACTACAAGATCGCTCTGGGTGCCCACATGCAGTACATGGGCAGTCGTTTCATCCAAGTCCACCCAATCAGCCGCAAGGGAATGCTGGAGAAAATTGACGGCATCCGAAAACGTGCAGCAGTGCAGGGTGAAGGCAAGAACCAGGATGGTCTGAAGGCTCCCAGGAACTGTGCCCACATCACCAACATCCCCTACAATATCTCAAAAAAGGATGTCCGTGCATTCCTGGAGGGGGTGGGGCTTTATGAAGACACTCTGAAGGTTCTGACTGATAGCCACGGCAATGGTTTAGGCCAAGCCGTCTTTCAGTTGCGGACAGAGGAAGACGCCCGCAAGGCTGAGAGACTGCACCGCCAGAAACTTAACGGTCGTGATGCCTTTGTCCACCTGGTGAGCTTTGAACAAATGAAAGAGATTGAGAGGAATCCTCCTCCACAAAATAAGAGGGGCCAACGCAATCAGAACCAGAACCAGCAGAACCAGAACCAGCATCAGCCAGCTCAGCCCATCCCGCAGCAGTCCCAGATCAACCCGTTTGCTGGAATGAGTGGAGAAGAGTTTAATTTCCTAAGAAACACCATGGGGAACCTCAACAATGCCCCCTTTGTTTCTCCTTTCCCAGCTCCAGGAAATGGGCTGGCAGGTCCTCCTCCCCTGCCTCCTCTAGCAACGGGGCTTGGGGATGTCAGTCTTGGCGTGGCTCCACCACTAGTGGCTGGTCTTCCAGGGGCTCCTATTCTGGAGCCACCAGTATTCCGACCTGGAGCCACAGGAAGTGGTCCATTTGGCCAGGATGGCCTGAGAGGTTTGGCACCCTTTGAGAGTACCAACAGGAAAGGAGGAGGCGGAGGGGGACAGACCCGAGCAGTGGGAGCTAACACTGGTCAGGGTCGTTCAGGGGGTGGGGCTAACACTGGACAGCAGTCATTTGGTCCAGGAGCTGATGGCCAGAATCAGCTGACTCCCACAGGACCCAGCAACCCCAGCAGTCAGCGTGGCGGTGCTGGTGGCCCAACGGTGGTGAAGCTGCAGAACATGCCCTTCACCGTGACGGTCGATGAGATCTTGGACTTCTTTTATGGCTACCAGGTGCTGCCCGGCTCTGTCTGCCTGCAGTTCAGCGACAAAGGTCTGCCCACTGGTGAGGCCATGGTGGCCTTCCAGAGCCACGAGGAGGCTACTGCCGCCGTCATGGACCTCAATGACCGACCCATTGGAGCACGCAAGGTCAAGATCAGCCTGGGTTAAAGCAGAATCGCCAAACCCTGAAACAGACTGTGAATAATGGATACCAACCTGGATCAGTCTGTCCAGGTGAATCACAGCAACAGCAACAACACACGGTTAATAACTAAACTCAGCATCAGCAATCTATTTTAGAGCTCAACCAGTCCGCTGATCACCAGTCATGACTGAAGCTCCTCCTCCTGTGAGGCAGGTAAGCCGCTGCAGCCCAACAGGAAATAATGTATTCAAGTATTGCTCTTCTGCTGCCTCAGCTCTTACAATTAAACTGCTTCCATCTAACTGCCACACTGATGATGATGATGATGATGATGATGATGAGTTGGAGGTTTGTGCTGTTTTACGATGTTTCTGTGACAGTGCAGCTTTTTGTCCAATCATGTTCAGAGCTAGGACCTGCTTGTTTTGTTGCTATGGTAACAATGATTATTAAGACACTAACAGCCATTGTTGCTATATCATGGACTCGAGCATGCCGCGCTGCTATGGTTAAAAACGTACAGGCTGTGTTATGTGTGCTATGGAAAAATCTGTTGCAATGGTGAAACTATGAACATGCTCTGTCGCTATCATGAAATCTTCTGTTAAAGGTAAAATCTTCATGTCCTCTGTTTCTATGATAAAATCTGTTTCTGTGCTCAAATCCATATCAGTATCAAATCCAAGCTGTGGTAAAATGTTGATGAAAAGCTGTGTTCCCATGAAAAAATAATCATGCTCTCTTCCTATGATAAAATATTGACATGCCCTGTTGCTGTGATTATACATGTTGCTGTGGTAAAATCTTTACATTCTCTGTTGATATGGTAAAATGTTGACATGTCTTGTTGCTATGATAACATCTGTTGCTATGATAAAATCTTTACATTCTCTGTTGCTATGGTAAAATATTGACATGCACTGTTTCTATGATAACATCTGTTGCTATGAAAAACTTCATTCTCTGTTGCTTTGGTAAAAGAACATGCCATGTTGCTATGATAAAATGTTGACGAGCCCTGCCTTTATGGTTAAAAAAACACTACTCTGTTGCCAATGTAAAAGATTGACACCATGTTGCTATAGTAGAAACGCAATGTTGCAAAAGTAAAGTGTTGACAATGCTGTGTTGCTATGGTAACCTGTTGACAAGCGATGTGTTGGCAGATGTGATGAACTGATTGCTGGTTCATTTTTTCAGATGTAAATAATGACTCTGGGCCGCTGTTTGTTTTCTTACACATTTTTGCTTCTGTTGCTGCATTTGGAAAACTTCCTTTCTCCTCCCTCTGTAGTGGTGGAAGCCACCGCACATGCTCAGTAGGTGTTTTGGATTGCAGAAGGCTGAGATGAAGTCTGTAGAGGTTTTTAGCTGGTAGGTTTTTGTTGTCTGTATATGTGATGTGGAGTTTGTTTGCGCTGGATAATAAAAGGACTTTTCTGACGGACACCAGCTCATCTCAGCTGTGTTGGGCTTCTCATTGTCTCACCATGGAAACAAAAGCATTCCTTCACTCCTATAACTTTTTTTTTTTTTTTTACCATTTCTTATATCTTTGAGACTTTTGCATTAATTAATAAATTCCAGTTAGAAGAATCAAAATGAAAAATACAATAAAATCCCAGGATGTCATTTAAAGCCAGACACTGTACGATGTTCAGAGACCGTATGCGCTGCGTTATTATCATACACGGTACATTGAATCAACCATCCCTCATGGCTAACACTCCGATCTCTGCACTCACACTGTGCGCTCGATACGCCCGACCGCGGTACTCACACCGTATATTTAAACAGAAGCTCCGTGTTATGGAAGATTATAAGGGACATGATTAAAATTTAAAAACTAGTGAAATATAATAAATGCATTTTCATTTGTATTTCATTTCCAGACATGCATTCTGTCATAAGTGAAAAACGTATGGTATTGTGCAAACTTTTTTTTTTTTGAATGATTGAATTGTTTTTCATTGTGACATGAATTTGAATCTGAGTAACGNCTTTTTTTTTTTTGAATGATTGAATTGTTTTTCATTGTGACATGAATTTGAATCTGAGTAACGAGCCGTCCACGCCCTCCTCCTCCTCCTCCTCCTCCTCTTCTTCCTCCTCTACTTTGGAGTTTTTTCATACACAGAAAACAAAGATTGCTTCTTGTTTGGCTTCATTATTTTCCACAACGGCAGCACAGACACAGGATTTTCTTTAGACTTGCATCGTAGCCTATCAACATACAGTCTACACGCATAAAACTTTATATTGTACTCAAGTTATTAGACTTGTAGCACAGTGTGGCTGCAATAAACTCATAAGATGTCTGTGATCTTACAGTCTGTCAGCACCTGCAGCTCGGCTGGAAATTCTGCGATCAAATTGAGGTAAAATCGGCCCGAAAATCATACAGTGTGTGCTCAGCTGAACAGAAAGTGTTTTTGAAGATGTTTTGTCCTGCCTACAGTCGCGAAGAGAGACGGCAGCTCGACTGGTTTCAGCTTGTAGTACTGAATCTCACCAGCAGGAGGCAGAAGCAGCCAGTCATGTTTAGCCACATGGTTTGTTTTTGGCTGTTTTCAGGAAATTGTTAACCCTAACATGTAACATATACTCTGTGTGTGTGTGTGTGTCAAATGAATTGGAAGCCCTTAATAATACAGTACTGTGAAACACCATCTGTACAAATGGTGGGAAGAGATGCTGTGTGTGTGTGTGGGGTGGGGGGCACTATCAAACATACCTGTTCCCCCTCCGACTGGTGAAAAGACAGAAGTGAGGACTGGCAGGTGAGTGACAGAAGACACAGAACTACTCAGTCATATTAAAAAGTTTGCACCACATATCATTGGTCCACAACAACCTATGAAGGGTCAGTAGTAGCTTATCAGCAGATGCTAACCTTTCGGCTTTACATGCTAACCTGTAGGCTATACATGCTAACATGCAGCCTGTATATGCTAACCTGTAGGCTTTACATGCTAACCTGCAGCCTGTACATGCTAACCTGTAGGCTATACATGCTAACATGCAGCCTATCCTAATCTGTAGGCTTTACATGCTAACCTGTAGGCTGTACATGCTAACCTGCAGCCTGTACATGCTAACCTGTAGGCTGTACATGCTAACCTGTAGACTGTAAATGCTAACCTGCAGGCTGTATACATGTTAACCTGTAGGCTATACATGCAGCCTGTATATGCTAACCTGTAGGCTTTACATGCTAACCTTAGGCCGTAAATGCTAACCCGCAACCTGTACATGCTGGCCTGTAGCCTGTACATGCTAACCTGTAGGCTGTACATGCTAACCTGCAGGCTGTACATGCTAACCTGTAGGCTGTACATGCTAGCCTGCAGGCTGTAGGTGGTTGCCTCTCCTGTTAAAACCTGTAGAATCTACCTGCCCTCCACAGTGGAGATGGTGTAGGGTGGAGATGGTAGTGTAGCCTGTAGTTTAGACAGATTAAATAGATGGAAAAGTAAAACTGAGTTTGACACTCGAGCACGTGCGGCTTGAATTTGGACGCTCCCCTCCCATCCTGAGGGATTTTATTCTAGCTTTAGCAGTAGCTCTGGGCTCATTAAATCATAAACAGTTTTTGAGGTATTATTTCATGTTGGCTGCATGTTCCTGGTGTTTGATGGACTCCTGCTCTGTTCAGCTTAGAGATGAGCAGATAAATCCTGAAAAACTCCTCTGAAAGCTGACAGCAACCGCTGAGATTTTAAATTTCTGAAGATTCAGACAGATTATTCTTCACCATGATACTTTTACTTTTGATACTTGAGGATGTCTTAGTGCTGCTACGTACTTACACGTGGTTTTACTTGAATGCAGGACTTTAGACTGGGACGGACTGGACTGTTGAGCAGTCTGACTTGTCTCAGCAGACGTGTGGAGCTTTACATGTGGACTCTGATTTGTGTTTTGTACTTTACTTACTTTGAGCTGGACTGAATAGCAGTACAGCTGGACCAACACACACACACACACACACACACACTCTAAACAGCACTGAGCTGATGACCTGTCCAGGTGAGGGTGCCTACGGCTCAGGAAACTGCTGCTCTTATGATGATTCACCTGTCAGCAGGTAAAGACGCAGGTTAGCGTGTTTAGTTTGCTGCTTTGTGGAGGCGGTGATGTGACGTCCCTGCTTGATGACATGTTACTGTTCAAGTACTTTTTAGCTTTAATCAAATGTTAGTGCAGCATTTTGCTTGTATGTCAGTATTTTCACATGGAGATGAAGAGTCCATGTCATCTTCAGGCTCTCAGCAGCTTCTGCTTGTTCTGCTCAGTATGTTTATATGTAAAACATCAGTTACACGCCAGTGAAGAATGTATAAATGATTTTGTCTCATTATGTAATAAAGTTATTTACAATGTTGTAAAAACAGCAGGGTGGCTCGGTGGTCACAGCAAGAAGGTCCTGGGTTCGATTCCCGACTGGGGCAGGGTCTTTCCGTGGAGTTTGCATGTTCTCCCCGTGCTCCACCATCAGAAACACGTCTAGGCTTCATTCTCCTGTCAGCCTGACTGCAGCACAGGCTGATAACTGGAGCTGGTCCCTGGGCTGTCCTCAGGGACGGTCAGATCCACAGACTAAATTCATATGTACCTGTTAGCACATGACAATAAACAATACCTTAAACCTTAAACTTACACTGTAAACAACATAATTAGATTGAAATCGGCATAAAACAATGTATATTTACTACAAGTAACAGACCTAAATTACATGATTCTAAATAGATTTATCAGGCATGTAAGGTTTTCACGCCTCAGCATTCCCACGCGTGGCAGACGTCCTGATATGATTAATGCCGCATGAATCTTCAACAAAAACACAGTTCTCATCATTCCATAAAGTGTACACGAAAACATTTGACTGACTTAATTCTACCTTTTGTTCTTTTTTCTCTCTTTCTTGCTGATAAACTGAATAAACTTGAACAGCCTCTTTGCTGGTTCTTGTCCAAACTTTCATTTTCATCAACATGAAGGTTTTTAAAGGATTCTCTGATAATCAGCTTTGTTGGGAATAACTCCGTTTTATGTGTTTGTGCTCGCTGCCCTTACCTTTTGTATTATGATTATTTTTACCTGTCTGCTGCTGGCTTATTTTCTCTCTGATGATAAACTCACATTTAATTTAATTTAGCTGATGTTTGTTTCATAAAGCAGAAAAAATGTGGCGAAACTCAGACTGAAGCCAGTGGGCGTGACTGACAGGCGATTCGTCCAATCGGAGCTCGCCTTACAGCTGTTTGTCCAATCAGGGCAGAGTTGAGCCTCTCCCGTTAGCGGAAGCTGCTACTCGGTATCAAACGTTACGTTCTGCTTCACTTCGCTGATTAAAGGTACTCTATTACCGCTCGGTTTATTCAAAGATTTATCGGTGGGTTAGTTAGCGGGTAGTTACTGGTTAGTTAGGGACATTCACGCTGACACGGTCTGCGTTCTTTGGTGGATTCCGGTTCCAGGCTGTAAGCTAGCGCTAACGATTTTGCTCCGCAGATTCAGAAACAAACGGACTGATATAAAGGTGTGTGTGTGTGTGTGTGTGTTTCCTTCTTGAAACGCCGTTACCGTTTGTTTACTTCATCTTTATCATACGTCAGTCTGACCGCTCCTGTGTTTTTGTGTCTCAGATGGCGGACTGCGTCACTAAGGTGGAGCTGTCCGTGTCCTGCTCAGACCTGCTGGACAAGGACGTGGGCTCCAAGTCTGACCCTCTGTGTGTTCTGCTGCAGAAAGATAGAGGAGGAAAGTGGACGGAGGTGACAGCAACTCAACTAACCCTAAAACCTAACTAATCCTAAAACCTAACTAACCCTAACCAACTAACCCTAACACCCAACTAACACTAA
>VXCM01007808.1:0-19847 GCA_014773175.1 Lucifuga dentata | reverse complement strand
TTATCTGCCTGATTCCTGTAAGTTCATCCTGCCTCACTATCAGTAATATTCTTGCCTGGACTTCAATTAAAGGCTGTTTCTTCCTCATACACTGCCTGAGCCTGCATTTGAGTCCTCCTCCGGAACCCACCTGTCACACNGCTGTTTCTTCCTCATACACTGCCTGAGCCTGCATTTGAGTCCTCCTCCGGAACCCACCTGTCACACAACCAGCCTTTTAAACACTTGTGTTTCACTTTTTAAATTGCAAAACAGCAACAGTGAGGTTTCAAGACGTTTGAAAAAGATGGAAAACTACATGAAAATGTGGACTGGTGAGGAGGTAGAAGTCTTTCTCTCTATTTTTGCAGATGAGAAGATTTGGAGACTTTGAGGAGTCACTCAAAATGAAAAAGTATTCCACAAGAGCTCACTATGTATCAAACTCAGAATTACTCAGTGCTGAGGAAAAACCAGAAATAAAAGACTCGAAAAAAAATTCAAAGATCATAATACTTATACATAATACAGCTCAGCATAGAAATCAGCAAGCTATATGACACAACATCTCTTGCTCTAATTCAGAAGTCTCCATAGTACTTGAGATGTGGTGATATGGGAACATCACACTTACGCTGCGTTCACAGACCTCGGAAGTCAAATTTTCCCAGTTGGAAGCTCCAACCTCAAACCGTTCCAGCCAAATGTCATCAAAAAAGCCAATAAATACTATAAAAATTAATTAAACTTCATAATAAATGCTAAGTAAAGTTAGACTACAGGACTGTTTGGTTGGGTTGTTTTACAATGATACTAATCACAGTGGGTATTAAACTTTGTGCAGAGAAGTAATATTATGAAATTATTTACACTTACATATNATCACAGTGGGTATTAAACTTTGTGCAGAGAAGTAATATTATGAAATTATTTACACTTACATATTAACAGCAAACAGTTATCACACCAAATATATCTAACTTGGCGATATATTCTGACCTTTTTCTTTCAATTTCACGCAAGGAAAAATACATTATTCGCCTTTTAGCTGATCATTTCCATTCACAAAGCTTGCTTCCATGGCGCTGCCATGTTGAGTGACGTCATACTCAGTAAGTCGGGGCAGATAATTTTGTTTGAGTTTCCCAGCTGGCGCTCCGACTTTAAGTGCCATTCCAGTGCATTTTTCCAAGTAAGAAATCGGAAAAATCTGAGTTCCGAGGTCTGTCAAATGCAGCATTACTAAAGAATCCCTGTAGTTCCTACTCTGGATATTTCTGGGTAAAATAGTTCCTAATTTAATTCTGAACGTCAGGTTTGAAAGCACCTATATGGTGTGACAAACCTTAAATGTGACCTCATTTTACATATTGCACACAATTTAATAGCATTGCATTCTGTTTTGAGAGCTACATGGAGATATTTCACGTCTTTACCTATTTCTGACCTTATTTTTCCTGTATATTTGCTGCATGTTTCTTTGCTTTTCGATGAAACAAGCTGTACTGTGGTGGCATTGGTTGAACTGGCCATATGGCATGTGAGAAGACATGTTGCCGTGACAGATTTATCCCTCTGAGCTGGTGTTGCTGCTCCTCTCCGACCCAGGAGACAAGCAGCTACTGACACCTGCCTGCACTTTTTTTTTTTTTTTTTTTTTTTTTGCATTGTCAGGTGCATGCATCTCCTTAATCATCTGCATGCGTTTACATCTTCGCACAATGTATATTTTACCACACCAAGAAAGATTGGAAAATATTTTTGTTGCAGGGTTTTCCACCCAATCCTATCCTGCTTTCTATTTTTAATGTCTCTGGAGGAGTAAAGCTCATTATGAAACACTTCACACTCTTCAATACTTCCTCTTAGCCTGTCTTCTTCAGCCATCCCCGGGGTGAATCCTTCACTTAGAGGAAAACACTCTCCTCCTCCTCTATCTTCACTTCTATCCACCCTACAGTGAAAAAAACATCATCACCACTTGATAATTACATTCCCATTATTGCTGATGTATGTATTACTCTTGGTGGTTACGATATGAAGATGATTATTCCTTGAGAGTATTTAGCCATTTGTCACATATAAATCAACATTCTCCAATGAGAAACATGAGAAGCTGATTCAGAAAGATCTGAATCGATCTGATTCAAGTAGAGGATGCAAAATATAGAAACTAGTGTGCTTTTTGTCCCATGCTGTTTCCTTTTGAAGGATTCTATCTTCAATCCTAATTAGATACACAACAAATGAACACTCAACAAACACACTTATATGATCAAAGCACAATTAATCTCATGCACCGCTTATACCTGTGTAGATCAAAGAGCCTAAAGTAGCTCGGCGAAAAGACTTTGCTTTGAGATAAATAATCATAGTGAACGATATGATGTTATTTATTTATTTATTTACTTACTTACTTATTTGGTCAGTTACTTAATTTTAGGATTTTATTGCAGTTTATGTATCGGTCCGTAGCATGTTTTGGAAAATGGTTGACAGTAACATAACGTGTATGTGGATAGAATGTATTGGGCTTAATTGTGCAAAATCACTGGTATGGTCCTTTAGCAAAAAAGGAATCTGAATTCCAAAATGCGGAATAGCCCTCTAATGGTCTCATCACACACTTAACCAGATGGTGTATCTGGTTAAGTGTGTGATGAGTTTAATTAATTGTTGTCTAATTAATTAGTTGTCTTTGTGGCTGTTTTACAGTTTCTTTTACTGTCTTTTATTTCAGAATGAGTCAACCTGAGTGTCTCCCCAAAGAGCCATCAAAGACAGTTTTGACAATTGAGATGATATTTTGCTCTTTGATGAATCAGCTGAAGGGCCGTCATCACAGAGATCTGAAAGGGCAAGGACAGAAAGGGGACACACAGCAGAAGAAGAAGATATTTGTAAGTCCATAAATGGCCTCAGGACCCTGCAGATCCAAGATGAGCTTCCCAACGAGTTTCCAGGGACTTCGAGTCAACGTTAACAAGGAAGAAAAAATAGTAAGCAAAACTCGGATCCAGCTCTCCCAGTCTGGGGATGATAATGCTAATCGGTTGGTAGCGTATCAAAAACAGAGAGCAGTGATGGAGGACACTCGGTACAGCACCGGCTGCCTCCCTCCTTTGGTCTCTCAGCACGAATCCCAGGACAAGCTGCTGATCTGGGGCTCCGAGCAGCAATGCCTGGATCCTGATCTCAGAGAGTTTGAGTTGTTGGAGTGTCAGGAGGTTCGCACGTTCACAGGAAAGAGGGATCAGGAGGAGGACGACGACGAAGAGGATGGAGGAAGTGCGAGAGATGGAAAAGATGACGGTCCGATGTCCATTTCCTCCAGTTCGACTGCCAGTTCTGCTTCGACCGGGATGAGAAGAAATGACAATGACAGCAATAAAGTGGAGAGACAAGCGCAGACCAGCAAGGAGGTGCGGAAAAGGATGGTCTGCCATAGCACTGAAGAGCTAGACATGTGTGTGACAAGTTCAGGAGACAAGGGGGACACAAGGTCAGGCAGAGCAGGAGACAGGGAGAGACGGAAAGGGGGTCTGAAGGAGTCCAAGTCAGAAACAAACGTCTTTGTCTCCAGTCTGTCAGCCTTTTCCCTGAGCGGGAGTCTATCTAGCACTCTGGATTGTAGTGGAGACGCACAATCCCTCATGTCTCTGTCCAACCCCAAGACTAACATGACTACCTCAGCCCAGACCAGAAGAAGGGGAGCCCCTGCAGAATCCAGCCAGAACTCCCCTCCATTTCATCCTCAGGGGAAAGTTGACCTAGAAGGACATATTCAGTGCTCCAACCAGGAGCCGAGACAGGACGACGGAAGCCAGCATAGAAACGGGTTGCTGTCTGATGGGAGGCTGGGCCAAAGGAGAAAGGCTGGATTTGAGGAGAGGGTGCTGCCTCCACGACGGCAACAGCTTGTCAGACCGCTCTGTCAAACAGAGATGGGAAGGGGGAGGAGCTTACCGGAGCCATCTGCCCTCAACCCCTCGCCAGATTCACAAAGTCATGGGACCAACAGACAGTACATGAAATCGTCCTTACGTGAACCGTCAGATTTCTCCCACCTGTACAACACACCTGGAGTCTCCCAATCCAGACAGGCTGGCCCAGCACCCCAGAGTGGAGGTTTGGAAAAGCAGCTAGCTACTTCACGTCGTACTTCTAGTCCTTCCACGTTAGAGAAGAGAGCCCAGACTCAGCTCACATACAGGAGGAACTGCTCCAGTCCCAACAGGAACGGGGTTGACTCCACGGCATCTACTCCTCCTCAGTCCCCTCTCAGGACACCCCAGGGCTCGCCACGCAGGCACCCCTCAATGTACCTCACCTCCAGAAATGTCGCTGGAGTGGTTCGACACGCCCAGACAGGATGTAACCCCGGGGTACAGACGTCCCCTCAGGGCTACAGGTGTTCAAGACAGCCGGTAAAATCTAGCATAAGCACAACTGGAATCCCCAAAGCACCTCTAAACAACCAGCAGAGCCCCCCCAACTCCAGCCCCAAAGAGAAGTCCCCCTCGCCGAAATACACCCCTAAACCTAAAGGAGTTCGCCCCAAGATCATTACCTATGTGAGGAAGAATCCTCAGTTTAAGCCGCAGGCTGCAGACGGGCCTTATCAAGTGTCTTCTCTGCCATCCAGGCTCTCGGCTTATACACACAGCCAAGCAAACCCACCAAACTCCTTCAAAGACCCACCTAAAGACCCTTCCAAGCCTGAGGCAGAACCCAGAGGCGCCCCAGCGCTCAGTGCCTCCAATCTGCTTTATGACAAGTACCACCAAGAGATGCAGACAAACATATTCCCATCAGGAATGCTGAGCAGGAGCGTCAGGCCTCCAGGGCACACACACACTGTTCCGCCTGCACACACACACTCTGCTCCACACACACACCCCCACAGTCACACCGCACCTCCGAAACTGGGCAGCAAGGCGGAAAACTTCTACGGGACGCTTACCGACAAGTACACGCCATCAGAGGTGAGAAATTTAGCATATACCATAAATACTCGAGTATAAGCCGAGTTTTTTTTTTTTTTTTAACCAAATTTCACAATGCAAATCGGGGGTCGGCTTATACACGAGTAATTCAAATCGGATCCTAGAGAAGGAAATTTCCAGGGGTGGAAATACTACCTATTACCACTACCCATGGAAACTAAAAAACAGGGAATTTGCTAAACAAATAAATTGATGGAACAACATCAGGGGGTCGGCTGAGGGAATTCCGTATGAAAACTCCATATGGAGGAATGTCCAGCACATAGACAGGTCCGCATCAACTCAGGTACAGGATAATTACTGAAAACATGAGTGAGATTCTTAACAAAAAAACAAAAAAAAAACCCACCATAATTACACAGCTAAATAACCNCAAAAAAACAAAAAAAAAAACCACCATAATTACACAGCTAAATAACCTAAATAAGTACTGTGATGATTATAGCTCATTTGTAAAGCCTTCCTTACCTTCATCAATGCGATTCAGACGAGGAAGAGGAGTCCGGAAAACTTAATGTTAGCTAATGTCATTTACGGTAATCAGCTGTTTACTGGTACCAGTACGTGGATTATTTTCAGAAAATCACAGGAATACTATGACAATTCTCAGAAAAAAACAAATAATTTCCTAAACAAATTAATTGATGGAACAACATCAGGGGGTCAGCTTTTATGCGAGTTTCTTTAAAAATCTAAATTTGCAGGTCAAAATCAGCTTATAGTCGAGTATATACGGTAACTAATGTAAGGCTAACAGTTGTGACAGAATTACTTCATGATATAAACTCTGCGCACCGATTTCTCCAGCTAATATCAATAAACTCTACCCCACATTAAACCATGCATAATTGATTAAATATCTTCTGCATCTTATTCCCACTCACACAAGAGCAGCTTGTCACTTTATAATGGCTCCTTAGTGACTGATTAAATTTCTTCACTTGGCATTCATATTCATGCAGCCTTCAAACACCAAGTTGTGAACATTAATAGCTAATGCATGCAGGAACATAAACCCCAAAGGGATTAGATGCTTCTGGGTGCTTTCTACTGCATGTCAGTGCATGCTAGCATTTTGTCCAGGTCAGAGAAGGATGTTGCAAGAGGAAACAGACAAGAAATGTTCAAGAAACAACAAGAATTAATGAAAACAGTTACAAGAGTCATAAAATCTCCAAAGGGGGATGACAGAATGTAGCTTGCTGCACACATTTATTCATTTTAAATAGCTACGTGAATCCAGTACTGCCAAGATTAAATGAATACTGGATTGCATGAATCCAAGGAGAGAACAACAGCATGGCAGGTTTAATATAAGTTTAAAATAGATTTTTAGTCCTTTGGATTTGTATTTATTGATCAATTTGTCATTGCTCTATTTTTCTAGCTGTGCTATTTGGTTTTAAGGTGGAGCAACTAGCTGTCTTTTTTTTTTTTTTTTTTTTTTACCCTTTTTTTAAATACTGGAAGATTTACTGTATCTTATATTGTTTTTATTTGTAGTTCTTATAGAATGTGAACGGTATTTATTTCTAGCTATGTACAATACCTTTGACATATAGCTTCTTGTGGGCCGTTGAATAATTTCTGATGTGTTCCTTGAATGTACAGGTGGTAAACTCATTTCCGTGCTGGGGATTCTTGTTCTTCTTCTTTTTTTTTTTTTTTTNTTTTTTTTTTTTTTTTAATTAAAATTGGATCCCCATCAGCTGATGCCTTGGCAACAGCTATTCTTCCTGGGATCAATTCAATCAAACATAAAATCCCACATTTATGTTAAAGGAAAAATAAAAAGTAAAAATAAAATAAGTAAATAAAATAAATAAAATGAAACATAAAAGAAAAGAAATAAAATAAAAAGTAAAAATGACAAAGAAACCCATTAGCTACAGTAAAACTACATGATAAAACACACAAACACAAGAAAACAACCCTACCTCAAATAAGCTTTCAAATGCCTTTTAAAAATGAAGGTATCTTAACACTTTTAATTTCAGATGGTAATTTATTCCAATGCGTGACTGCTCTATACAGGACAGTCTTCTTTAGGGCGTTTGTTTTTGGTTGAGGAAGGTCAATCTTTCCAGTTACATCTTGTCTGGTTCTATAACAATATTAAAATATTTATCTTCAATATAAACCAATTTCAGATAAATACATTTAGGTTGCTTGTAAGCACATATTCCCAAAAAGGTTAAAATACTCCAAGTCAACATCTTTTCCACCTTCAACCAGGACAAATTATTGTGCATTTTATCAACATCTTTCTAAATGTACAATTAAAGCTGTGCTGCTCGATTCTGAATATTTTTAAGTTTGTTCAGATTCTTTTTTGCGGCACTAGACTAGATTGCAGGACAATATTTTATATGTGACAGGACTAATGACTGCACAGTTTTTTAGTTGTATCAAAAGGTAAAAACCAAGAACATTTTCTAATGACAGAAATCCCTCTTCCCATTTTAGCCATGATATTATCTATATGACTGGTCCAAGAGAGGGATTATTAAAGTTAAAGTTAAAATACCTTAAAATTTTGTGTCTTAGATAGGAAGAAGTGCGAGTTTTAAAGGAAGTTCTGCTGAGGAAACATTGCAGGTCAGGACGGAGGCGCAGGCTGGAGGGAGCAGCAGTCTGCTGCGCTCTGGACGAGGTCTCAGACTGGGACTCGGAGCTGTGACCAGAACGGCCACTAGCTCGGCCAAGGGCAGGGGACCTGGTCAAGGTCAGAGGACAACACTGGTCTTCAGCCAGTCAATCCAGGCTGTCAGCCCTGCGACCAATCAGAAAAGCCAAGACAACACAGGTAAATAGACCATTTTGTGTGTAGAAGATAGTATATATTTGAGTTTTAGTGGCTTTAGAGCACAGGAAACATGTCGAATACCAGCTGAAAATGATTTTGAGCCACATGTCAGATTTTCTTTCAGCAGAATTTAACATGTTTCTTCTCCTTTGCAGCAGTGAGCAGTTGTGGAACTGTTTCTCTCTCAAATTGGCATGCGTTGAAAGCAGCTCATTAAAATGCATTCTCTGAAATTAATTTTGGGTGATCTGATTGGAAGGTTTAAAAAACTATACACCAAGGGAGGGGTTTCCTGCTCCAGAAATCTGCATCTGAGAAAAGAAATGGAGATAGAAGTTTGAGAGTAACAAAGAGCATCCCTTCCTGTTTCTCTCCTGAACCTGTTAATCCATTCACACAGCAGAATTTTGCGAGGCTTCGCTGAAAAAACAACACAAATCATTCAGATGCCAAATCTGAGCACTGGAGTCAGATTTACAACTCAGCTCAGCAGCCACTGGAATATTGGGAGTGAAATTTGCTCATCACCCTGCACACACTGCTGCAAGGCAAAGCTATTAATCACCTCCATGCATATTTGATCTGCTCTCTCCCAGGGCACGATAACCTACCCATCAGTATGTATACACACATATAATCTAAAACTGCAGAGACAGAATTGATCAGCATGGTGTTATGATATGCCAGGCGTCCTTATCTTAATCCTCATTAATACACATGTTATGGTGTCTTGGTGCAGCCTGGCCCTCAGAGGACTCCAGCCTTTGAAGTGTAAAGCAATTAACACTTAAATAACATCAGCATCGCCCCACTGGCATCGTCTTCCGCCATGTACCCTGCCCTGCACACACTGGATAAGCACAGTCATTACCAGCTAAAAATATAGATTTTACACATAGCGTTGGTCAGCATATTATGTCTGCATTGCTGTGTATTTTTTTGTTTATAAGCTGTGATGCAAAGGTTTTGTGGGAGAAATTCAAGCTCTCTTTGCCGTCTTCATTGGTATGAATGTGGAGTGTTGCAGCCCATTTGTAGGGGGAATCCATTTATCTGCCTCACACATACTATAGCAATTATAGCAACTGTATAGCAATCAAAGAACTCCAACTACCCGCATAATTACTGTGTAGGTTTTACTCCATTGTTGCGATAATGAGGATCATCCACAGCACATTTGTGTTGCAGCTACATATGCTGTCCAGGTGAATTTAATGGAGATATACAGTATACGGATTTATGTATTATTATTGTCAGTCAGGGTAAATTTTGAAACCTTTGCAATGTTTTAATATGCAAAAAACACACTGATCCACTTCTCTCCCTTGCTGCAGTATACTGTGTACACTGCATCAGGTCATTTTTAGGTACTGTCTCTTTAAGGACATCTGGCCCAAAAAGCACCCTCTGTTCTGATTGGCCAGCTGCATCAGGGCTTCACAGACTGCGAAATAAGAATACCTGCCAAGCCTCACTATCTAGTCTTGTACTTGCTGGGTGTGTCTAACCAGGTGTGTAAATGGTAAATTCTCATGTGTTACGTGTTGATGTCACCGTGTTACAGAAGTAACTGAACAATCAAAAATGAAGCTTTCAGGGCGGTTCAGGATCTGTAGGTTTATCTTCCTGGATGCACGTCAAATGCAGGTTTTGTAAGTCTGATAATGTTAAACACACACGTACGGACTTCCCACTATATTGTACTTAAAAATGTGAAGAAAAAAAATATATATTTTTATATATTCATAGATAGATAGATATACATACATTTTTTTCCCTCAGTTTTCAGTTAAGACTAAGAATTACATACTCTTTAACAGGTTAAGGCTAAAAAAAAAAACCTTTAAAACTCCATTGTATTATCTCAAAAATGTAGTTTCTGAGAAGTTGCAGCAAAGTATAGAAATTGTGTGTGCATGTCTCTCATCTTCACAGCTGTGCTTTGTGAGAGGCTGTCTGCAGATCGCATTACACTGAAGCAGCACATTTAATAACATGCAATTTAATGCTTTGTGGAGAGAATCGATGCAGATTGTTGTAAGTTACTTTGGTCTGTAATTAAAATAGATTGGGCTTATGCTGTACATCAGTGACTTCTGGGCCTGATTCACATACTTAATTCAACTCAAATTATGATGTTTTCTCTTTCATTCAAAGCCAGTGGACGAAGGTGCTTTTCTTTCTTTTCTAAATGGTTGTTGAGAAAACCACTCCTTAGAGCAGAAAGTGGTAGTACAAGTACTCTGTTTAAGTCATTTATGAAGTACTGGTACTTCAGAGTATTTCATTTTGTGCTACATTCTACTTCGACTCTGCTGCATTTATCTGATGGTTGTTGTTACTTGGCAGATTAAAGCTTTAAAGTCAACATTCAATACAATCTTATCTTTTTTTTTTTTTTTTTNTTTTTTTTTTTTTTTTTTGTACTTCATTCCAAAATTTTCCATATTCTATTCCAAACTCTTAACAGAGTATCAAATAATTCCCCTTATGCAGTTAATGCATATGTCTGCATTATGTTTCACCAATATAATTTAATACACTTACAGGAACTGTTTTTCACAATAAGTACTTCTACTGCTTATACTTTGTTGGAATTTCAAAGTTTGATAGCACTTTACATTCAAGGCGTTTTACTTATAATAGCATGTTTCGTGGTGGTACAAGCACTTCTGTTTAAGTAAAGGATTTGAGGGAAGTAAGGGCAAAGAAAGGCAGTTTTTCTTTTTTTAAAGATTATTGAGGGAAATACAAACTGAGCAAAACAAGACACTGATGCAGCATTTCCAAATTTACCCTTTCATCAGTTTTAGGCTCAACTCTTCAGGCAGGGAGGATTTTTTAGCTGTGTGTTGAGAAGAATAGAATACAGTTAAACAGAGGAAGAAAAGAGTTTTTGATCTCCTTCTGATTCCTTTGTTAGATGTTTTGTGTATTCTCTGTTAGCAGGAGGGAGCGTAGGTCTGTGATATGCAGCCTAGAGTGGATGTTTGTCAGACTCCCTCCTCTCTCAGGCAGAGGAGTGCGAGCAGGAGGAACTGAGGACATTTATCTTTAATGATGCCGACCATCTCACTTAAGAGGAGCGAGCTCCAGGTTAATAAACAGAACTCATCAGACACGGCAGAGGGAGGAAAGAGGGGATACATGGGCGCTGCTGATGGGCTTTGATGCTGGACGGAGTTTTATTGGAGACATTTTTCTATAGGTGAACATTCATCTCTGATAGACAATATTTACCTTTACACGTCTTTGCACATTTTGTCTCTTATAATACATCCTTTCTTGCTCTGCATTACTCCTTATTTAATTTTGCTTATATTTTATTATATATATTATAATTTTAGTTAAATTCTTCTGTTTTTTAAAACTAATTATTACTTGTGTGTATGCAGCAAAAGGGCCACAGCTGCATTTTATTGTACAACTATGTGTGTATAATGACAATAAAGTGAAACTGAACCTTGAAAGCAGATAACTAAGCATGTTTAAGTAAATTAATTTGAGTTCAGTGTTACTTGCTAATATATCATTCTTTCCTTCCTTTCATTTGTTCCTTCTTCCCTTCCTTTATTACACCCTTTTCTTTCTTTCTTTCTTTCTTGGTACAAGTGAAACTAAACTAGTTTTCTTCACAATGACGACTTTGACTTTTTAACACTTGAATACATTTTTTACTTTTACTGAAGCAGAATTTTGAAGCAGGTCTCTCATTCCTCCCATCACTGCTCTTCACCTCACAGAAAACGGACAATGGATCCATTTTCTCTTTGTATGGATGTGGAGGTTGTGCTGCAGCATTAAAACTTGCGGCTGTGCTAAACGGAGAGGAAAGGAGGGCTGCCTTTCTTATCTCTCCAGCCAGCAGGGGATAACACTCCTCCTCTGCTCAGGATCTAGGCCTCATGTAGGAGGCTGAGGTATCCATGATGGGGCTCAATCCAAGAAATTGGAATTTGCCCACTGCCTGCTGTGTGTGTGTGTGTGTGTGTGTGTGTGCGCCACCATGGTTGTTCAAGCCTGCACATTTCATCTGCTTTGCTGCTGGAAAGCTTCTTCCCATTGTTCACATGGCTGCCACTATGAAGCTGTTATTACTTTTTTAATCCTCCATTTTTGTCTTTCTATCTATAATCATCATTTTGTTCCTGGGCTGTCTTTCATCTTCTTTTCCTCATCTCTTTTAATCCACCTTTCATTTCAAGCTTTTTGGTTTGAGGTCATGAAACAGTGATGGAAGAAGTGCTCAAATCTTTTACTTAAGTAAAAGTAGCAACGCCAAATAAAACTCCTGTATTCCAGCTACCAGCATTCAGGTAGTACTATCTGAAGTAAAAGTTCTCAGTGAAGAAGAAAAGAATTTAATTTCACTGTAGGGTGAAAAACTTTTCATGTTTTGGATCTGTTGAAGAAGAAAGGAAGGAAACAAGGATGGAAGGAAACTACAGCTGATAGTTAATATGATTAAGCAGAAACATTTCCCTCTGAAATGTGGGTGACTTAAAGCAGAACATCTCCCAAAATGAAAATACTCAAGTAAAGTACCAATACGTCAACTCAGTACTTAAGTAAATGTAGTTGATTAAATGTAATTAGTTACTTTTCACCTCTGCATTGAAGTTTTTCAATGGGTTAGATAACTGCAGTAATATGTTTGTTATACCCAATGAGAAATTACTGATAATATAATATATTGTAACTGGCTGAAGGAATATTTTTAGCTTTACAGTAGTCAATATTTATCAGAAATTGATATCATCTTTCCTTATTGATATTATCTTCACCTAAAATAAGTGTATTGTATCTGATGTCATCATCTTTGGCATCAAAAAAAAAAAAGGTTGGCTGCTGGCCCGATCTACAAGCACAACCAAGCTGAGCCAAAAGCTGTTGTTAGCAAGAGGTGTGTGTGTAGTTGTTGTGTGTGTTTAGTTGTTATAGTTTGTTGTTGCTGAAGTTGGAGTCGTAACACAGAAAAACTTCCTGTTGCCCACTGAGAGCTTCATCAACACAGAACGATGAATGATTCACAGGGGAAATAAACATTATGGCTATGCTCAACCTCATTTCTGCTATGTGAGCGGTGTATAATGAGTTTACATCCCTCACACACACACGCACACACACTTCCTTAAACACCACATAGTACAGTTTAACAGCTAACAAACAAATTGCAGCTAATTACCAGATAAGATGAAGTGCGTTGAATGGCGGCTGCCTTTGTTTACTGCCTTCTGTGTGCTGTTGACTGTCTGGCTGCTGAATATAATCGGTTCAGCTGAGGACGCCCACATGTAGCTTAAATACAAACCCGCTCACTAACAAAATGCCGCTATTGCTTATTTTTCCTACAATATAAACATGTGGGAATATATGGTTACTATGTGCTTAATATATGGTTACGTTTATAATTAGCCTTCACTGTATCTTGAATCCAGGGGCGGGGTCACACATGGGGGTGGACTAACGTGGAACCCATGACCATCCTCATTAAACCATGGCAGTTACATCTTTGGTGGATGGGTTAGGGTTAGGGAAATGGAAGAATTTATTTTTAGTCACAAGGGGAATGAAGAATTGATTATTTGCCACTAGGGGACAGAAAAATCTCTGTCATATTTTGACAGAAACACAGCTCTGACTATTTTATTTATATAAAGTTATTATGGCCACATAAATGAGAAACAATTGCGGGATACAGAAATATTACTAAGCTACATGAGTTGTATTTCTTTCCACCTGATGAATGAAAGTCCAATATTTGTTCTCCCTTTTCACTGTTTTGGTCTCCACCAACTCCTGGACTGGATCCTAGTTTGCTAAATGCTCCACAAACTTTACCTGCTGCAGATTAAGTTTATCTCTTCATTTAATCATTTTGTGCTTGAGAAATAAGGTATGCTCAGCTTGTAAGAGCTTATTTATTGCTAACAGTTTTATACTGTGGGTTAGTGACCTGCTCAGGGTGGAAAAAACAAAACAAGGAGCTAAAAGAAGCTACAAATCTCTAATATATCAAAATGTTAATATAAAAGATATTGAGCATTCATCCATCCATACATCCATTCTTATCCTGGTCCAGGTTGAGGAGGCAATGGTCCAACACAGTTAACCAAATGTCCTTCCTCCTAGCCACATCCTCCAGCTCTTCCTGGGAGACCTCAAGGTGTTCCCATTCCAGATGGATATTTATATATATAGACCCTACTGCAGGTTTAAATATGAAAGAAAACTAACATTGACTTAAGAAAACAAAGACTGACTGAATAATAAACCGCCAGTTAAACTTCAGACATGAACTTCAGTCTCTGGTGCTGAAGTCCGAAGGTTTCTACACTGAAATATGTCACACTGCTTCCTGCTTTTACATTAAAAGTTTGCACCGGATCCTCTGTTGTTTTCATTTAGGAGACTGAGGCTGACTGTATTTATATAAACTTATTATAGTCACATGTATGAAAAACAATTGCTGGAGACATACAGAAACATTACTAAGCTACATGAGTTGTATTTCTTTCCACCTTCTGATGAATAAAGTCCAATATTCGTTCTCCCATTTGCTGTTTTGGTCTCCACCAACTCATAAAAAAAATGGCCGGTCCTGCCAGCTGTTGACTGTTTTCAATAACCGTGAATAAAATTGGCAAATTAAATTTTTTTTAAAATGATTCTTCATTCTTCACTTTTCCAACAGATGACCGGACTTTCACCCATCATGCTCCTGCTCCTCCTCCTCCTGCTGCCTCTCCAGCTACAGCTACAGCAACGACTCAACCCCAGGCTCTGGCATCCAGGTCTCTGCTTCCCAAAACAGCCCAGTCAGGCCTGCGGCCCCCAGGCTTCAGCTCCACCCGCCTCCCACCAGGACGCCTGGCAGCTTTCGGCTTTGTCAGGAGCTCCAGCGTGTCCTCCGTCTCTTCGGCCCACTCTGCTGACAGCACGCAGAGCGACTGCTGCAGGACAGCTCACCGTGAGTCCTCGCCCTAATTTCCTACAGTTTGATCAAATCATTGCTGTTTCTCACACACACAGCTGCTTTATATGCCATCGCCGTCTTCTGGATGTATTGTTTTCATTTGCTGTTTCTATAAATTCTTCCCATGACTGTAGTTTGCATAATCACATTCCTCCCACTTTCATTATGATACAGCTTGCTTTTTCTTCCTGAGCTCCAATTTATCCTTAAAATGTGATAGAAGGGATATCTCATCTCTTCCATTAACCATATTGGCAAAAAAAAATCTATAGCTTGTTTCATTGCACTCAATTAATATATTATATAAGGTTATATTGAGCTGAGAATGTTCAACACATTTAAACTAACATATGACACATATACCAACGCATATAAACCAACCAATAGGAAAATGGCAGGAAATGTCATGAGGACGTTGTGGAGGTTCAGACATAATTATCATGACAACTCTCCGTTTCTCATGTATATAAAGTATGTGAGTGTGTTTATTTACAGAGAATGTATGGTGACAGAGAGAGAGAGAGAGATGTGTGCATGAAAGGGAGAGAGAGAACACACACACACAGCCTCTGTTTTCTGCATGTCGTGCTACATTTCACCACGCATTCATCTCACAACCTGATGTGCATCAAACTCGATCTCACAGTCTGACAAACAAACCCATCACGCAGCGCGACGTGCAGCGAATGAATATAATCGCTCTGCACAGTCTCAAGGAGCCTTAAAGGATCATACCAATGATTTTGCATGTTTGAGCCCAATCAATGCTACCTGCGTATATGTCATGTTACTGCCAACCATTTTCCAAAACATAAAACCGTGTTTTAGTTTTCATGTTATTTTTCCAAATCTCTTAATCTTCCAAAAATCAAATGTTAAGGTGATTCACCTACTTAAAATCTAAATTTTCACCTGCTAACATGTATGTTCAAATGTAGAAGGGATGGTTGTTATTGATTTCTTGGTAAAAGTTGTATTCTCCAGGAACTATATTCTCTGACATACATTTTCTTTCGTGCAGCTCCATGTTGGACCATTAATTTAAGAAACTTCAACAAAAAATAAGAACAACGTTGTCAAACATGTTTCAAATCTCAAGAAGTTGATTTTTTTTTTTTTTTTTTTTTTAAATAGTGTACTGAAATAAACTGAAACCAATGGCTGCCTGGATCTAAAATCTACCGCTCCAGTAGCATGTTTTGGAAAATGATTGACAGTAACGTAACATGTATGCAGGTTGTAATTATTTGGCTCAAACATGCAAAATCACTGGTATGCTCCTTAAAAGAGAACTGCAGTATATTTTACTTTGCAGGGCTGCTGGCTGAACCTGTGTATAGTTTTTATTTCCACGGTCTTGGTAAATTGGTGTTCACAGTTGTGATTTCTGTGCTCTTGGCATGAGGTTGGTGGGTTGGCTGAGTTTGTGGCAGCTGCATGCGTTTTTAATGTGACCTACATAGGTGCCGCTCGCTCTTCTCCCAGTTACAGATGACGTAGACGCACGTCAGACCCCCTGTTATGTCATCTCTGCTTCCCCTCGGTACCCTCTCTGTAGTCATGCAAATATGACTCTCATGGGTGCTCATCAATTATAGAAGCGTCTTGTGGAAAATTTCAAGCAGTAGAAAAATAGAAACTGTTTTGCGACCGAAAGCTCACAAGTTCAGCCTTTGCATCAGAAAATGTGTAACATCAGAGTTGATGCAACTTTTTGTTTATATAACATAAATTCTTAACATGGAAATCTATTTCTTCTGCATTTTGATCACTTTAGCATCATAAATACTATGTTAGACACACACAGCACAGAAAAACGTATCAATAAAAGAGAATGCGGAGCCGTTTTTAAAGTAATGCCTACAGCAGACATGTTCGTCTTTGTGCTGCTGCTGCTCAGAGCACGTCGCCACCAAAATGGAATCAAACATGATAGACATGAGAGGCAAAAGATCAAGGCCCTTTGATGTTCATTTCTGCGCGTGTGTGACTGTGTGTGTATGTGTGTGAGAGAGAGAAAGAGGGAGATTAAAGGAGAGCTGAACATGGGTGGTTTACACCTGTTTGACTCCGTATGGTGTTTGTGACCTTTAGCTGTTGTATATTTGAACTCTTGCTACTCCAGTTTGACGTTTGTCAGGGCTTGGCTCAGGGCCATGACAAAAACACAGGGAAACGCAGGTTATAAGCTATAAGGGATTCATTTAATGCCTTTAAAAGTCCAAACAAAGAAAACAACCACAATAAAAAGTGAAGATCAAATTACCGGTAATCAGTGGTGGTGTGTAGGCTGAGGAAGGGCAGGATTTTAAATCACCTGGAGCACCAGCTGCTCCCAACTACCAGATGAGAGACTCCGCCTCCAGTTACCTGGAACACAGAAGCATATGCTGCGTTCACAGACCTCAGAAATCGGACTTTTCTCAGTTGGAAGTTCCAACTTCCAACCTCAAACTGTTCCAGCCAAATGTAATCAAAAAAGCATAGCTGAACACCAATAAATACTGTAAAATTAATTAAACTTTGTAATAAATGCTAACTAATGTAAAGTTAGACTACAGGACTGTTTGGTTGTGTTGTTTTGCAATGATATTAATCACAGTGGGTATTAAACTTTGTGCAGAGAGGTAATATTGTGAAATTATTTACACTTACGTATCAATGGCAAAAAGTTATTATACAAAATAGATAGTTAACTTGGTGATATATTCTGACCTTTTTCTTTCAATTTCACTTAACAAAAAATACTTTATTCACCTGTTAGCTGATCATTTCAATTCACAAAGCTCGCTTCCACGGGCGCTGCCATATTGAGTGACGTCATACTCGGTAAGTCGGGGTAGATAATTTTGTCCGAGTTTCACAGCCGGAGCTCCGACTTCAAGTGCCGTTCAAACGCATTTTTCCAAGTCAGAAGTCGGAAAAATCTGAGTTCTGATGTCTGTCAAACGCAGAAAAAGAAGCATAGCAAACAACCAAAGCAAACACACAAAGCCAGGCTGGGATCAGACACATGCAGAGAACTGTCATACACTGGACCTTTTGATGATGTGCATTTTGTTCATCCTGAAACCTAAACTCCCATTATAGTGTATTAAATGTGCTGATATCAATCAGCCACTACAGCAACTCAAATAGAACGATTCTAAAGGAAAGTATTATTCAGAGCCCTGAAATGCAATTTAACCAGGAACTTCAGATAACAAATGATAAGAAATGTTGAGTATATTTTTCCATTTTTATTGTTCCAGAGGCAGTTCTGAGTTAAGATTTGAATTTTAGATACTGCGTCAATTTCACCTAAATAACTGAACTTTAAATCTTTATACAGCCTAAGGCACTATGTGAAATGTTGTGGTAATTTTCTGAGCAACGGTACAGATACTCATTTGTAGACTGATTTAATTCCTCAGTATGCTTCATCCAAATAGTCTCTGGGAAAGTCGGATAGCATCGGAATTCCCCTTTCTGAGAGTCAAATTGGGAGTAGCTGCATTTGATAAAATTTGTACCTTTTCTAATTCGACAAGCATTTTCACTTCACACAACAATTGGTTTGGTGTGGTGAGGTAAGAAAATGGGTAGGGTTTTAATTTCTCTCTCAAGTTCTTTTTTTTTTTTGTCTTTCTATGTTGTTGTCTGCTCTCTGAGGAGAGAAGTGAAAGTGTGTGCCATTATCTCCATTTATATCCCCCATTTACAATCGTGGAGATTACAAAATACAGATTTCCTCTTAAGAACTCCTCCTTTTCTGAAAGTGAAAGTGTGTGCCGTTATCCCCGCTTATATGATTAATCATATTCCCAAGAATAGCATCTCTATCTGTAAGGCCGGATTCACATGCTAAGCGTTGAGCGTTGCTGCTGACCTGGGCATTCTGCTTGCACATGAGCGGAGTCTGAGCAGCACTCAGACTCCAAACTGGCGGCCCACGGGCCAAATGCGGCCCACGGGTCCTATCTATCAGGCTTTCAAATGACTTCTCAAAAAAAAAAATCTTGTACTTTAGTCGCACTTTCGGGATCGCGTGGTCCTAAAATGTCATGCTTTGGCTCATTTTGTTCAGGAGAATCTAAGCTTTCTGAAGATATTCAGATATCTCAATTTTATTGAGTAGCAGCCCTTGGCTTGGCATGCTTGATATAATTTGGCCCTTGGGGAAAACTAGTTGGGGAACCCTGGGTTAGGGTATAAACAAAATCGTCCCTTTCTGAAATTGTCCCTGACTTTTCTAGTCTTGTTCCTGTTGTATGTTTGTGCTCGTCTATTTGTACGTTCATGCATTTAGTTGTGTGTATGCATGCAAGCAGGAACATTTGCACGTGTGTGACTGTGTGTATTAGTGCAATTTTTTGCATACATACTCTCAATCCTGTCTCTCCTCCACCACTTGGGGATCTTTGCCTTGTTTCACTTTGTTCCACCTCACATCAAAGGCCAGACTGATCGACAGATGAGCTCTCACACATCTTTACTGATGTCAGGGGAGCCGCTGCACCCCGGCGCCTCCTTCTGCAACACAGAGAGAAGAAAGACCAGGTTCAGCTGCAACTTCCCTCCATTGATCAGCAGCAAAACAGACTCTATTAGAGCTCTGGAAGATGTGGATAGGAAGAATCATTAAGGAACAGAGCGGTAGGTTTGCTCGGCTCTGGTAAAGTGGGTTAGAGGAAATCCCTGGAGTTTGAGCTCCCCGATGTCATCGCTCATCAACTCAGCTCTGATCAATGGGTTTTGTGAGATGTGTGTATGAATATTTGTGTGTTTGTGAAGAAAAGGGGACAGGCAGAGAAAAGGGAATAATAGCTTGTTGGCTTAAGAGAAGATGCTATAATTTGCTACTACATAGTCCATTCCTGATTAAAACACACTGCATGCACTGTAAAATGTGACAAGTTGACCTTACTTTAAAAAATCTAGGAAATTGATTGCCTTGAAAAAGGTACCGTATATACTCGGGTATAAGCTGAGTTTTTTTTGTTGTTTTTTTTACCAAATTTCACAACGCAAATCGGGGGGTCGGCTTATACATGAGTAATTCAAATCGGATCCCAGAGAACAAAATTTCCAGGGGTGGAAA
>VXCM01007807.1:0-19502 GCA_014773175.1 Lucifuga dentata | reverse complement strand
AAAAAAAAAAAAAAAAAAAAAAAAAAAAAAAAAAAAAAAAAAAAAAAAAAAAAAAAAAAAAAAAAAAAAAAAAACATGGCCGAAGCAAAACAGCTTTCTCAAGAAACACGTCAGTCTATTGTTGTTTTGAGAAATGGTTATTCCACGCGTCACAGTGCCAAGAAACTGAAGTCATACAATAGTGTCATCACTGTCTGAGAGAAAAGGACAAACTGGATCCAACCAGAAAAAAGAAGCAGAAGGCTCAGACACACAACTGTTGAAGAGGAAAAGAACATCAGAGTCTGAGACACCTTACAGGTCCTCAGTCATGTGCAGCAGTGAAAAGATGTCTCAGGGATGCTGGCCTTAAAGACAGAGTTTCAAAGAAAAAGCTNCATGTGCAGCAGTGAAAAGATGTCTCAGGGATGCTGGCCTTAAAGACAGAGTTTCAAAGAAAAAGCTGGACCAGAAACTGGCAAACAAACAGAAAAGGTTAAAATGGCCAAACAAAGAAACAGAGTGGATGGTGGAAGACTGGAAAACAGTTTTATGGCTGTTTGAATCAGGGAGGAGAACATATGAAACTAGAAATGCATTTCCCAAAGAAAATGNGTTTTATGGCTGTTTGAATCAGGGAGGAGAACATATGAAACTAGAAATGCATTTCCCAAAGAAAATGTGTCTGAGTGCCTTATGCTGAAGCGACTGCTGAACAGAAATTAAATTACATTCAAATTAAATAACTGAAAAACTTGAAGCATGATTTAAATGCACAAATGAGAAAAATCTGTTCAACAGACTGATATTTGGATGATGTATGTAGCTAAAAGTGTTCTGCATACTGAAAAATCTAATGAACGGAAGCTAAAATGTTTTATTGAAAAGTTATCAGTAAAATCATAGCTTATGAGATACAAAAGATATTGAAGCATTGAAAGCTCATCAGATACGAGTCCGGAAGAAAGCTACAATTCTTGGGCTGAGCGGTAGTCGAACCTAGTCTCAAGGCAGACAGCTAAACAGCTACATCACCATGGAAACAGGCTCTAGTGTGTTCCTGTGTCACCAATTTATCAAAATATATTACAGTACACTATACTGCCTTCACGTACTCATCAGGTATTGTTCTGTTGTAATCTAAAACTTTAAGCTAAAAACTTGTATCATGCTTTGTTTTTAAATTTTAAAACCTTTAAGCATGATACAAGTTTATTTGCTTAAAGTTTTTAAATCACAATTTAAAGTTTTTGAATTCTAACATGGTTTAGAATTTAAAAACTTTAAATCATTTATAATCTTTTTCAATGATTATTTAAAGAGTTTAAGCACCATTTTAATCGAATGCCTTAAAACAAATGAGAAAAATCAGCAGACTGATTTTTGGATGATGTAGCAGCTAAAAGTGTCTGCATACTGAAAAATCTGATGAACAGAAGACAAANTGATTTTTGGATGATGTAGCAGCTAAAAGTGTCTGCATACTGAAAAATCTGATGAACAGAAGACAAAGGCCCCAGATTCATAAAAACCGGCGATGCAGAGAGTAACGCTGCCTTAATGTGCGCCGTGATGATTGAGGCGCATTCATAAAACCTTCTCGTGTGATAATCGTCACATCGTTGTCACATGAAGGCATGTCATATTACGCACTTTCCTCACACCCACTATTGCAACCTGTGTTAAAGCAGCCCTTTAAGACAACAAGGAAGATGAATTTAAATGCACAGAATCAGCTTATACCTAAAGATCTTAGTAACACAATACTCTGGGTACGAGCTACTATCAGCATTACAGTAAATGTGAAGTGTCCTTATAGTAACTGGTGGATGTAAATTAGATGCCTTTACCTTGTACACGTCCTCCACACAGCGTGTCAGCTCCTGCTCCTCCACAGCAGTGTGGATATTACCTTTGTCTGGAAAACATACAATACATTACATTATTATTTTTTTTTTTTTTTTGTAAATAGTGGAGTAAAGTAAAACTTTTCCAATATATAACAATAAAAAAAATTAGCTCAAGCAAAGTACAGATACTCAACAAAAATACTTCCAGTATGTGCTGTAAGGAAGTACTTTTATTTTGTTAATTTCCAACATTTAATGGGTTAAAGTAGCTGATATCTGAGGTGTCTCTAAAGTTGTAGTAAAGCGATAACCACATTTTAGACAATCAGCAGATCAGCAGACTGCTCTGGAGATTATCTTCACACCACAAACAAACCGCTTCAGACTATAACCACCTCCTCCAAACCCTTTTGGTGTGGGAGTTTTGCTCTGCACCAGGTTCAGACCTGAACAAACGAACTGCAGTAAGAAGGGCATTAACCCTAATCAGACTGAAAGGACAAAACCACGTATGTGTAAAAACACCGCAAAACATTACACATCCTGCTCACAAAAAAACCAAACAAAGAAAAATGCCTCACCAAAGAGAGCTATCGTATTTATTCTACTTCAATGTAAGCGTTTCTGACCAGAAGCACTGAGGCAGCTGTGAAGAGGTGCCAGCAGAGGAGCCAGCAGGAACCGCTGGGCAAAGCTGGGCCTGTCCTGCACCATCAGCAGCACCGCCCTGGTGGCCACACACTGAAACTGCTGTGCTGTCTGCTTGTCTTCAAAGTGCAGGAGGTCAACGATCTGGACAAATCAGGAAACCAGATTTAGAAGTTTATTATTTGATGCCGTCAACTCACATTTAACTCATGTATACCAATTCTATTTACACAGAACAAATCTGATCTACACACTACAGGAATGAATGAGACAAAACCTTGTACTTTAAAAAGCTTACTTTCTGTGTAACGACTATTCATTTTCCTGTGTTTGCATGTGTGTGTGTGTGTTACCTGAGGGCAGACTTTTCTGTAGTAGTTTTCCGCTGAGGCAGACTGTTGAGGGATGGTAATCAGGATCCTGGCTAGACCATTGCATTTTCTCCAGGCTGACTCTCCTTCTCGTGGAAAAAAATAGGGTTTCAGTTTGGTACATTAAGAATTAAAATATCTATATCATAATATAGATAGAAATATCTATATCACGTTAACCAGTCAGGATACACTAACTATGCAGAGACAGCTCAACAATATGAACTGAAACCATTCTGTCAAGTTCAAATTTAATTAGTCTTTTTTTAAAAATTACATAACATTAAAAATTATATTTAATTTTTATGTTTAAAAATGTATGAATTCACTAAAATTAAGACAAATTTTGACTTTTATTAAATTTGGTTTGAAGATGTGACACAACTAAGCATGACAAATATGCAAAAATAGAAGAAATCAGGAAGGGACAAATACTTTTTCAGGGCGCTGTATATTGTGGGCCATCTGCAGAATTGTGATATTTGCCTATCGCCCACAATATATATTTTGAAATATATTTTGAATATATTAAACATATCTATATGTGTGTAATTATTTACTGTACAGGCAAATAAATAACATTTAAAAATGTATTAAAATCTATATATTGTGGGCCAAATGCAGGATTGAGATACATGCACCATACCAAAATGAAGCACCTTCATATTAAGCTTTATAATCAGCTGAGGAATGAAGCCACACACACAACGTACTTTCTGAATGTCGTGTAGACCAAAATGAAATCCAAAATCTCTGTCTGGCAACGTGAAAATGGAACCAGCTTCAGATGAGTTCTTGTCTTGTGGATTTGGACTTCAGAGCGTATTTAAGTTCAGCATCATAGAGGCTATTTAGCATCATAACCTGCCAAAGCTCAGATCTGATGACATCATCAGTCATTTTATTTATGTTTTATGACTGAAGATGAGCAGCTAAAGCTAATCTGAGTTACTGTTTACAAGCTACAATATGACAGGATTTAGTTATTTCTACTTTACTGAAGGGAAGAACTCTACTGTTTCTACTTTTACACTGATTCATTTTTACTCATGTTGGTACAGTTTAATATTGTTTACTTCTAAAATCACCAAGACAGTGCTGTTAAGTGTTACACTGTTCATATCAGCTTGAATATCGTGATCACAAAAATACCTTCAGATATCATATGATTTGATATTGCCTAATCTTAAACCAGTACCACCGGATTCATTTGCAGAATTTTTAATATGAACAAATTTTCATTTGAAGAGATAAACTTCAGTAAAACTGCCTGGATTTTGCTATTAAACGTGAAAGTGTTTTTTTTTTTTTTTTNTTTTTTTTTTTTTTCTGTCAGTACACGACATGGTGCGAGATTTTAAAATGGATGCAGTTTGGATTTAAATCAGAGCACCTGTTCCTCCCTCCAGAATGGCCCTCACCACCGCCTGCACACCGCTGGGCTGCACCAGCCTCTCAGACAGCAGCTGACCGCACAGCCGCCTCAGCCACGGCGGAGACGAGCCCGCTGCTGCCCTGCTACCAGTCATTTCCATNACCGCACAGCCGCCTCAGCCACGGCGGAGACGAGCCCGCTGCTGCCCTGCTACCAGTCATTTCCATTCCCACTGCAGTGGACTGCTGTGGGGAGAGAACATAAAACAAAAACTCTCTCTTCTATGGAACATCAATCAGCAGTAAGTACACCCTGTCTGTTAGGAGGACAAACAGAGTTTTTGCTTTCTGTAGGTAATGTCTAGTTTGGAGCCATTTGGATCTGTTGAGTCTTTATTATAGCACAGTTAACAATAACTGAAAGTGGGAAAACACTTCAAACAGGATCTGTATTAACTAATATTCTATATAACATAGTTTCACAGCAAGTACACCTATAGTCAAATCAAAGCAGCATGTGTCAGTAGATGAAACACCTTTACTACACACACTTCCTGTTTTAACACCACATCACCTGTCACTTTTTCATGCTATACACACCGGAATATTGTGATATAACGTTTGTACAAGACACATTTTATAACAGTCTGAAGCCACATAGTAAAAATGGTTCCACGTGGGAGAGAACTGTCAGAAGATTTGAAAAAAAAAAGAATCATTGAATTGTCTGAAAGCAAAGTTGGCTTTGCTCATAAGCAAAAATCCTGTGGTGAAGGTGATCCAAAGGTTTAAAAGCACAGGGCAGAGGTCACCAAACAGCGAGCAGGTGCAGCTCAGAGACGTCACAGAGAGCTGTTAGCATGTTGCTAAACTAGCACTGAAGGACAGACGCTTGATGCCTCCCAGCTAGCTGAAGCTGCATCAGAGTTTGACAGCTNACTAGCACTGAAGGACAGACGCTTGATGCCTCCCAGCTAGCTGAAGCTGCATCAGAGTTTGACAGCTCTAATCAGGAGAAGACTGGACAGGTCAGAGCTCCATGGACACACACCTCGTCCAAAGCCGTTACTCACGCAGCGACACGAGGAAGCCAGACAGAAGTTTGCTGCTACACAAGGACAAAGCCTGAACCTTCATAACAGCAGAGTAGATAACATCTCTCANAGAAGTTTGCTGCTACACAAGGACAAAGCCTGAACCTTCATAACAGCAGAGTAGATAACATCTCTCATTATTCAATATCAAGATGTTACAAGCTGTGCTGCAAACAACGGTGGAGCTACAAAATATTAACATTTTGGTCAGGGCTGTACTTACTGTGAAACTATGTTATGTAGAATATTAGTTAATACAAATTCTGTTTGAAGTGTTTTCCCAATTTCAGTTCTTGTTAAATGTGCTACAATAAAGGCTCAACAGATCCAAATGACCTAGACGTTACCTACAGAAAGTAAAAACTCTGATTTTCTTCCTAGCAGACAGGATGTACTTACTTCTGACTGACCTGTATATGAACTTAAACACTGTAAATATTATGAAATTAAATAACTTAAATAGTTACGTTACAGGTTCACTCACCTGTCTGGGCGTGCCTTGAAGAACCAACAGTTCCTTGATAACGACTGGCTGGTATACTTTTCCNACCTGTCTGGGCGTGCCTTGAAGAACCAACAGTTCCTTGATAACGACTGGCTGGTATACTTTTCCCAGAAGGCTCTTGAGAGTCTCTCTGCAGACTCGGCGCTCCTCAGCACTGAGTTTGTCCTTTTCCAATGAAGAAAAAAAAAAAAAANAAAAAAAAAAAAAAACACAACATTAAAAAAAAAAAGCTTTTAACAAGTTTTTGACTACATGCATTAAAAGTATGCAGTGATTTTTTTTACTGAAAAAAATACTGCAGAGACTTGTTTGATGTAAATGTAAGTACTTGCCTCCCATCAGCATAGTGCACAGTGATGCAAAAAAGTAATGATGCATGCATTTCCTAAAGAAAATGCATGATTGCTTCATCTGTCACACTGAGCTTATTGCAGGGTTTGAAGCATTTGTAAATTCTCTTACTGTAAACTTCATTAGCATTTTTTGCTATTGTGCAGTATAATAACCCATAAACTGTTTATATCAACATAGTAAGTTATGTACAATAGCTCAGTATGCAGTATTGAAAATTTTGAAATTTTAACAGCATTTGTACTTATGATGTATAAAACCAAGTTTAGTTGATTTGGAATTATAGGCATTAATGCAATATGCAATATTCATGAAAAAACCTTATAAACATTATCACCTTATACACAGTTGTATGGACAAAGGACATATTTTGTTGATTTCTGAAGTGAAATGAAGATTGCTGCATACAGAAATCACACTCATCACAAACCCTACACTAATCAGTAAGTCAAACAAATTAAAAGATAATAAACCAGTGACACTTTGATATGTGTGTGTGTGTGTGTGTGTGTGTGTATATATATATATATATATANTAAACCAGTGACACTTTGATATGTGTGTGTGTGTGTGTGTGTGTGTATATATATATGTATATATATACACATATATATATATATGTATATATATATATCTAAAACCACAAAAAAGTTCAATCTTGATCTTTTGAGCATCCATGCCAGCTTTTATGAAAATAAAACCTTTCTTCATCAGTCCAGAGGAAGCATGTGGGAAGCCCAGCAGAGGCTGATAAACTTCCTGTGGGACTAAAATCTTCTTTCATCTTCTTAATGTTTTCCCTGTGGCAACCAGGTAATGCTGCACATTTCCACAAACTGCAAGTCTCTGCACTTTGCCAGTCTTTCCTGTCGGCAGTCCGCGGGTCATCTCTGCATGAAGCGCTTCACTGGAGCTGATGCTGAGTCAGCTGCACCTCGGAACTGGGAAACCCTAACTCAGAATTACATCAATTACAACCACGTTCCAGCTGAACGAAGAGGAAGACTACATGCAAACTTTCATTTGCTGTGTTATATGAAAGAAGCTGCATTTTAACATTTACACCATTAAAATTGGTGCTCCTGGTAAATAAAAGCAAAATGGGCTGTGGAACTAAAATGTCTTTATTGTTTATCTTCTTGACCTTTCATTCAAAACATTAACAAAAATATAAGATTTAATGAAAGTAAATTAATTGAAAGGAAAAATAAATTCTTATCATGAAATAAATGGTTTTCCCAGCGATGATGGCGGTGTCTGATCGTAGTTTTGGAGATGTAATTTTCCAGCTGTGATGTTTAGAGATTCTTTGTCAACTGGAACCATCATCATCATCATCATCATCATCATCATCATCATCATCATCANAGAGATTCTTTGTCAACTGGAACCATCATCATCATCATCATCATCATCATCATCATCATCATCATCACCACTGTGTTTGGAGTCAATACAAACACATCCTCTTCCAGGTCCATTCAGAAAAAGATTTGTTTCATGATAAGAATTTATTTTTCCTTTCTATTATTTTACTTTAATTAAAGGTTACATTTTTGTTAATATTTTGAATGCAAATTCAAAAGGATAAATAATAAAGACTTTCTTTTCCACAGCCATTTTGCTTTTATTTACCAAGGTTGCCAATATACAGCGCGATGAAAAAGTATTCGACTCCCTCCTGATTTCTTCTCTTCGTGTGTGTATCTCATAACAACCTGAGCAAACACAACATACAAGTTTTAAATGATAACTGTACTTATTGAAGCAAAAAAGGTTATGTATCAAAATATGTTGCCAATGTTTCTAGTTAGCTATCTATCTATAACTGATATTGATAGGTAAATGTAAATAATTTCAGAAAATTAATATTTACTGGACGTGCACTCAGTGAGCAGAAAAATACACACCTCTTTATTCTAATACAATCCAAACAGTGTTATAATAAACACTATCTTCATAAACTTAGCATTTATAAGCTAATTTATTTATTTTATCATATTTATTGGCATTCAGCCATGGTTTTGTTTATATTTGGGGCTGGAACGCTTGGAGGTCCAAAGTTGAAATTTGCAACTGGGAAATTCAGAATTCCCACTTGACTGAAATGCAGCGTTAAACCGTTTTAGCTTGACCACGCCTCCTTCACATGTTCAAACACTGAAAAAAACAACATGGCTGTGCCTCCGCAACCCAGCTATCAAATACGCCAACGCATGTTAGATAGACAGGCAGTCCAAAAGACAGACGCGCACCTTAGTACGCAGCAACAAGAACGGTTTGAGACCTGAAGCTACACCGTGAGTTCTTGGGTGGAAAAACAGAAAGCATGACCTTTATAATGAACATTTCAGATTGCACCTAAACCACTGATGCACTTAAGTGACTTCACTTTTATCTTGATCACTCACAAAAGTGGATTTAGTGTTAAGTTGCTCTTTAAACACTGGCAAAAACAGGCTTATGATGTCCAGACACATTACCTTCTCCTCAGAGCTGCTTCCATCTGCTGTGTGTGGCCGGTAACCGAGCTGGCAAAGTGCTGCCATGATATCACCCAGGTGTCGCATGAAAACCTGTGTGGCAAGAGAAGACAGCTCTGCCAACTGCAACAGGACATTTGTGGTTGTAAGAAGGCGACGTTCCATTCCGAGAGCAGCATCCCTGCGGAACAGCCCTTCCACCATCACTCCAAATGCGGACCTGTGACTCAGAGAAACACCAACTCCTAGCTCCAGGTAAGGGCAGAGCCCCAGAGAGACCACAAACTGCAGGGCAGAGCCAAGCATCTTCTGCTGTGTGATGCTGAGGACATCCGGAGGCAAGGGTGGCGCCATTTCAGAGGTACGCAGTTTAGATGAAGAAGGAGTTGCGTTGAAAAGCTCCAGCTGGGAGGATAGGTGTCGCACTAAGGTGAGAAGCAGGAGGAGACACTCCTGGACAAATCCCCAAGCCGTGTCATCAGTGTCACTGAGGAACCACTCTGCCCCAGCCATGACCTCTGCCCTCAGCCTCCTCACATCCTCAAAGCTCTTCTCTCGCTGCAGCTTCTCCAGCAGAACAGCTCTGTTAGCATGCAGTGCTAACAAGAACACCTCCTTCTGTGAAGAAGGAGGTGCATCATGCACAGAGGCATCTACAGACGATAAGATTTAAAAAAAAAAAAAAAAAANTTAAAAAAAAAAAAAAAAAACAGAGCACCAGTTATGCATAACAATTATTTACATCAATTTACATCATCTCTGTACAGAAAAAGTATGACTTAGCAAACTGGAATCATCAGGCTGATGGCTGATGTAAAGCTTGGTGGTTCAGAGTAAAGCTGTACCACGTCACCTGATTTAAGCTGAGGTATTTACTATTAGAGGTATTTGTAGTATAATGGCAGAATAAACTAAATGAAAACAGCAGAAATTGTCCTTGATTTTAAGTTTATGATTAGGTGGAAATAACATGAGACTTAAGGGACAGTTAAAATACTCTGCTAGTAACAGGTATCACTTAAAGAGCACAAAGACTGTTTTATACCGCCTTTCAAGTTTGTGCAACCTTTATTTTATTTGTGGAAAGTGAGCATAAATAAAGTTGTTTTTTTTTTTAATTTAAATCTGGTATTAACAATTCACAAAGCAGAAACAGGGTTCAAATAGATATCACGTGATATCTTATACTTTTTTCAGATATTTTAAGTTCTATCTAAGTCTACTAAATGAAAATTAGCCAACAAATAATATCGATTGAATTCCACAATAACTTAGGAAATTCATAGCTGCTAAACTATTAACTTCATAAAGAGCTTTCTGGAGGTACAGATTAATGCTTCTTAAAGAATGAAGCGGCCTATTTAGCGTATTATAAACTTGTTGAAATGCAGCTTTATATCGGTTAAAAAATTTCCGAACGTTTTTAAATTTGAACTATGCTGTCTTCTGCATTAAACGTGAGATTATAGCCACTGACAAAAATGAAATGGTACAAATGAGCCATCTGACATTCAACATAACACTTTTATTTTGGCTGCGAACAGCTGCTGTGCTGAAAGCTGCATCTCCACTCGGACAAGGATCATACATGTAATCCAAGACAGTATTTATTCCTTTGAATAACTTTTATCTATACATTATGGCACTTCTGAAGCAACAACAATAATACCTACAGCAGTACAACAGTTGAGCAGAGATGCAGCCCTCCACTCTTATTTGTTATTTCCGCTGCAAAATGCATCTCCTTCCTTCTCAGCCCTGACGGTTACATTCACCAAACTCTGCCTGTCTCACAAAAATAACTTCAAACATGAGTTTTTAATGTCATTTCATTCCATCATCTTCAGAAAGTTATATCTAGCTAACGCTCGCTAACATTCGCGCATTTCGGCACAGCAGCAGCCTGAAGTCTGTGACTTACCGCCGACAGGTCTGGTTAGGATGTTTAGCGAGGAGAAGACAGCTGAGGTTATGTCGCCATCGCGCAGAAGACTCATGTTATGTTATCTTATGTTATGTTCCTAAACAAGCGCGTCCATTCCCAGCAGAAATGATGTTTACAAGACGAGAAACAGACACGCGGAAGACTTCCTCCTCTTCTTCTTCTTCTTCTGTCAAATTATTGGCGGTTGGCAAAGCAGCTATTTTTTTTTTTTGGTGCATTACCGCCACCATCTGGACTGGAGTGTGGATCAATAGATGAGCAGAAGGAAGTAAGTAAGTAAGTAAGTAAATAAATAAATAAATACATACATACATACATAAATAAATAAATAAATAAATAAATAACACCTACATTCTGTTAATGAGACCTGTTTGTCTCAGAAACTTGATGAGTAGACATGCATGACATGATGATACCTGGTGACAGGTGACTATGCTGTATCCCTGTAGATGTTTTACCATCTCTGGCTCTCCTTAATATCTGCATTCTCCTGTTGGATGTTCCCCTATTTTATGAAGACTATAATTCAAATCTGAAATGTATGTCCTATTCTTAAACGAGTAATTATCTGTTCTTCCTTTGAGCTTCAACCCCCTATTCTTCCATAACCATCCTGTTTCTGTACGCTGTATAAATGTATGCCTGTTTCACTATTGTCCCAGCATTCTTACCATATGAGATTTTATATAACGTTTTGCTTCTGATCTACCTTAGGAATATTTTTTGATGTTTCTCAACCATTCTTCTGCAGGCTGGATGTTTGTAATCTGTCATGGAGAAGCTGTGAGGCTCTGAGCTCAGTTCTCAGCTCCCAGTCCTCTAGTCTGAGAGACCTGGACCTGCAGCATTCAGGAGTGAAGCTGCTCTGCTGGACTGGAGAATCCACAATGTGAACTGGAAACCCTCAGGTCAGGACTCAACTAGTTTTTACACTTTACACTTTTACAATTAGCAAAAAAATTACCGTTTAACCCTAATTAGCAGCCTTGACAGAAATCATTAGTTTGCATACATTTTCAAACCAAACATTTTTTTTAACTGTTAAATCTCAAGTCTCCATATTTAGTTTTGTCATATTCAGTTTTGTATAATTTCTTCACTGGCAGTTAATAATTTTTTTTAAAAATAAGATGATCAGAATCTGAATAAACTTTCACTAAATGTCTGAGAAAGACACTCACAGGAAGTTATAAAGCCTTCAAGCCTCGCCCCAAACACCAGCACCAAGAAACAAAGAAAGAGTCTGTACGTGGATTCATTCACTTTACAGTTAATCATCCCTAATTTATTTGATAAATGTTTAATCAACTTTTTCGTTATTTTGTTTTAGAACCTATGTCGACCATCACTGAAAGTTACTATCAGGATTGTGGATGCATTAATCAAAGTGAGTTTAAGAATAATGACTTGCTTTAATCTTACCAGTTTATTCCTTTTTTTGCCATTAATAATATGAGTTGTAACACTTTGTAATAATTTATTTGTACAGATAACTCATCCACATCCTCATTTGTTGAAATCACTCGAATAAAATGCTGGAACAGCTCTGGATTCATGTGCTTAAATGTGCACCTTCAACATCATAGTTGTTTTCATTTATGATAACAGGAACATTTTGGGGAAATTCAAATAATGGGACCATTTAAAAGGGATCAGTTCATATTAAAATAGCCATTTCAGATTACTTTGACATGATTCCCACACTCTTTAACATGGTCATCCCGACCAATCATGAATGTTGTATGAGATTGCAGGGTAACATTTTTGGCATCCAAACAGGGTCCCGAAGTTTTTTAGTGCCCTTTAGAAGTCGATTTTTGTCTTTTTTTTAAAGAGCATTTTGATTTTGACTTTTGACTCCTGGGATGTTGAGGGGCAGCAGGGCGGTGTCCAGAGAACACAGGACTCTGGGTGACCTCCCTGCTTGACATAGTCAAGAGGAACCTCACTGTGGAGTTAATAAAATCTGAGGCAGAAACCACTGACCTCTTCACAGAGGAGCAACCGTCAACGTGGAGGAGCAGGCAGCTCCAAAGGAAAACCTTCAGCAGAGTAATACACACACACACACACACACACACATTGTACATACACACAGTACACACAGCACACACATGCAAACATACATACACTACCCACATATTGTACATAGATACACCATGAAAAAGTATTTTCTCCTTACTGATTTCTTCTGTTTTTACATATTTGTCACATTTAATTATGTCAGACTTAATTAAATTAAAACAAAATTTAATTTAAAATAAAGACACAAACTACAGGCTATAAATGATTGTTTCATTAATTGAAAAGAAAAGAAAAAGCTCTCCAACACCTTTATCGTCATATGAAAAAGTAATCACCCCCTAAACTTACAGTATATACTGGAGTATAAGCCGAGGTTTTATTACCAAATGTCACAAAGTAAATCGGGGGTCGGCTTATACATAAGAAATTTCCAGGGGTGGAAATACTACCATTACCACTACCATGAAAATAGTTTAAATCATACCTTAGAATGAGATATTTCCTGACTAAACATCTTATCAGAACATTTTGCGGTGGCCAGTAAGCGCTGTTGTGATTGGTCAAAGGCAAAAGAAAGGGCCAATCACAGACAAACTTACAAAAGTGGTGTTTCATATACCGGTACAGTACCGTTATTTGGTAGTCTGGTTCATCGTGTTTTTTGCTTTATTAGCAAGAAGCTTGAGATCAGATACAACACAGAAGATAGTAACTTTATTGATCCCCAATGGGGAAACAGGTTTGTCCCTGTGCTTAAAGGACTTTCCATAAAAGACCATACACATCCAAACACATTCAGTTGCACACTCATTCAGCAAGAACCATAAAAACGTGACAAGCAGGGGAAATGGTACAGATACAGGCGAGTACTGCTATATATTCTATAAAAACTACCAATATAAAACATCCATACCATTAAAAATCATCCAATAATTAAAAAAGCACCAAGAAAAAACATAATTAATTAATAAATACATACAAATTCAATGTACTAAAAACTCTACAGTGCCATGGTGTAGGTAATCCCTTTCACGTGTTATTTATTTAAAAGTTTCACTGCTAAGGGCACAAAGGATCTTCTGAATGGCTCAATGGAGCATCTCAGCATATTAAATCTGTCACTGAATGCACTTTTCAGGCCATTGAATATACAATAAAACGGATGAGCTACGTAACGACACATAATCCTACATCTCCTCCCTGTTCTTTGCTCCAGCACTGTCTCCAATGAGTCTAGCTTCATGCCAATTATTGAACTAGCTTTTTTTTTTTTAATTAATTTGTTAATTAATTTTGTTTAATTAATTTGTTTATTATGTGAAGTGTCATGTTTTGGCAAGGCATCTGTTATCACAGAACATGCCATACATTTTCTGCAGAACCATGAGGATTTTGGGATTCTGCAGCAAGACAGCACTCGTCCTCATGTAGCACGTGTTAGCATGCCATCTCAGGTAGCTGAGATAGCTGAGACAACAGATGCATGCTCGCTGACCTCTCACCCATTCAGCACCTGTGGACCAGTTAAGCAGAACGGTTGCACTTTTCCTCCATTACTGCCAGTGGAGGTCACACTAGATGTTGAACTTTTTGAGTGTCTATTCCATTTTATCATGATACATACACAGATGTGACAAAACTGAATAAATGCTTATTGTGTTTCTATATGAACACCAATCACTTTTTCAAGTCTCTGTACACTGTAAAGCATTTCAGGGTGGTTCAAGTTAAAAACATAAGTTCCCTTGCTGCCTTGAAAATGTGCATTCACTCAACATATAAATCTCTTTGTTTCAATTGGAAAAACTTAAGTTGAATAAGTTAAACTAATATCTTTGCCTTGTGTCAATGTGTTATTTCAAGTTGTCAAAGTTGATTCACTTCGTGAACAATAGTTTATTTGACTTTATTATCTTACTTAAAACAATTAATTATTTCTCATTATCCGTGAGACAAAACCTACTGCATTAGGTCAAGTGAATGTAAATTCCTGCACTGTAAACCCAAATTAGTTCAATCTACTCAAAAAAATTGTGGAAACCAATTACCTCAAAAAAGTTGAGTTTCCAAACTTAATAATTAAACTTTATTTATGCAGGGGTAGCTCACCAAGCATCAAATGCTCTTCTGCGGGAATGCCCTGCTCACACACCTATCAGTGTGTGAAGAGTGTAGAGGAAGACTGCTCAGTGAACAAAGTGAAACTCTTTGTTCAGTGAAAAGTCCCTCAGTTAAAGCTTATTAAAGCTTCAACAACAAGAGGGTGATATAATCAGAATCTGACAGCAGCATGCAGCAGGGAGGTCACTAACAGAAAAGACACTCTGATGGTTACACACCATCAGAGTGTCACACCAAAAGTAGAAAGCATTCAAATGTAACTCAAACTGCTACAGCAACAAATAAACTTACACAAAGCTACAACATTCACAAAAAGGATTATAACAGATATTTACAGCAGAAATATTTCCAACAGAACTAGAACTCAAAGCATGTAACAATGCTGCAAGGCATGCTGGGAGAATCAGAGCAGAGTCACGTGTCATTTAACTCAAAACAACTGAGTCATTAGTACTCTAAACCAGCCTAAACTCCTGGAATAGTTGACAGTACTTAAAGATTCTTACAGATTTTAAGTTGTGTAAACTTTTACAAGGTTTTTGAGTATTCCTTACTCAGTTTTTCTGAGTGGAGTGTACTATTGGGATTTACACTGCACCAAAATATGTGTTTAAGTTGTTTATTGATTATCTTAAGTTGGTTTGTACTACATTTCATGGTGCAATGATATAGCAAAGCTGAGTTTCCCAGCTAAAAATTCATGGCGCCTTAATTTGTTTTTATTTTTTTGATTTCCCGTTTTTTTTTTAACCTGATAACTTAAAAAAAAATAAGATGAATGAACACTGACAAGTCTTAAACTTTCTACTAGTCAAGACAACAAATGATTTTAAGTTCAGTTTCTCTAAAACTTAGAGACTTGAGTGCAACATCCAAAACTTATCAAGATTCTTTGGGTTAAAGAGAAGAAATAAGTTCACATAACTAAAGAGCACTGTTGTGTTTTACAGTGTGTGTGTGTGTGTGTGTGTGTGTGTGCGTGTATTGGTGAAAACCCTNACTGTTGTGTTTTACAGTGTGTGTGTGTGTGTGTGTGTGTGTGTGCGTGTATTGGTGAAAACCCTTACACCCCACAGTCCCTTATCCAATCTTAAATTGATCAATTACTTCTTCACTAAAATAAATTTATCCATTATAAAATAAAAAATCTATCACAAGTACAAATTCTTTAAAACCATCAAAGATATCGACACTTCTCGAAACAAGAAACAAGAAAAATATTATATTTTTGTCACCAAAAAATATAATATTGTATAATATTGTTAACTGTATTAGAGACTCCTCCTCCTCCTCCTCCTCCTCCTCTCTTCACGCGGAGCTCACTGTCGCCACATCTCTTTCTCCTCCCTCCCGGCCTCCGAGCGTCCCGGAACCGCTGTGCTGGAAGAAGCAGCTTTTTATGGACGGAGCTGCTGGACATACTGGATCTGGATCCAAAAACACCGCCGCGCCTCTGCTGCTGAAGCCTGTTAAGCGCAGGCTTTCCTGCTGCCATTCGTGCTGTTTGGGTCGTTCGGGTGATGGCACCACACTGGAGCCCTTCTGGGACCGCATGTATGGAAAGAAAGCCTTTGTGAAGGAAGTTTGCACCGCAAAATGAAGCAAAACTTCGATTTTATGGCAGCTTCAAGTTGAAATTTGCGCTAATTTGTCGCCAACAATTAGAAACCACAAATGGATAAACTGTTTGGTAATAAAGGCAGGGGTTAGACGGACAACACTCCACCATGGTTCTCCTGCTGAAGTTACTGTGTTTGTCGTTATGCAGAGAAGCCGTGGTAAGTCAAGCCCAGTGGCAGAAAACAAAGGCGACTTTCAGTCCTCATTATGAATCCCCCACCGCCGACAAGAATGCACAGAGCCGGGGATGGCGCACCGTAAGTGGGGAAAACATCTGGGGGGCACTCAGAGACTCGGTGAGAGCTTGGCCTGGTACTGGAAACCCATCAGCCCCTAAGGATTTGGAGACACGGGGGGGAGAACACTCTCTGCTGTCTGCGCGCAAAAGCGACGCGCAAAACGGTGCTCCGCGCGTTTGGGGAATTTTACGCATGGAGGAAAAGGGTTCCAGAGACGCGGAGAGACGCTGCAGCATGCGGCGTGGACGCGCCTGCAGGAGACGGCGCGGCGCAGAAAGTAACTTTTACTTTTACTCCATTTAATTTTGTGCTTTTCCTCCATTACATTTATCTGACGGTTAGTTATTATTAATTAGTTAGTAGTTAATTTATTTGCTCATAAATTTCTAGATTCATATTTTACGTTCAATAAGTTGACAGAAATAACGTCTTTCAGATCAAAGACGCACGGAGAGTCATTACAAAAAGTCAATTTTTCAAGAATCTTTCTTTCTTTCTTTCTTTCTTTCTTTCTTTCTTNGAGTCATTACAAAAAGTCAATTTTTCAAGAATCTTTCTTTCTTTCTTTCTTTCTTTCTTTCTTTCTTCAGTTGATCCAAAAGCATAAAAAGCCATAAAACGTGGAATAGCCTACAATGAAACGATCTCTGCTTCAACTTTGGCAGCTATAAGAGGGTTGCAGTAACGCCGTCACGGTGCAAAAGCGTAACGGTCTGTCAACTACCGACGCGCGCGCGCGCACACACACACACAGATGTGGGATGTTTCACGAGTAATTGTAATTATAAACGTGATGTTAAATGTTATTTGCGTCATAATTACTTTATAGTTAGTCTGATCGTCTCTTCATCTCGTCCCACTTCTGCTAAAACGCCACAGAGATCTGTACATTATTTTGTTAAATATTCATATGGAGACTAAACTTATTACTGCCATTGTCATTTTGAAATTATACTTTTATGGACAGTAAGGGCTTACTTGAAGTTCCTGGTTTATATTTTGTTATGATAGTTAGGCCAGGCTGATGGGATTGGATAACAGCAAATATATTTTATCATGGCTTATAGCTTTTTATACACACTGCATTTCCCTTCACTTGTTTTTGTTTGTTTACATTTCAGTTGGATGTTACCTTTGAGTAAAGTTATTGACATTTATATTGACATTATCTTTCATTCACACCCATATTTAAATGGACAACATGAAATAATGCCATGAAGCAAAAGGTTCCTTTCCAATCTGGTGATTCACCTTCAGTCCTCTAACATTTTACATCTGGATGACTGAGATCAACCTGCAATAATGATGACGATATGATGATGATGATGATGATGATAATGATAGTGGTGTCTATCAACAGAGGTCAGGATCAAGCCGTTGTAAAATTGAGTGTTTTCACTATTGTCCTTAAAGTTGTCTTTTGACAAATTAATTCCCATGAGCCTTAAGACTGTTTAGTTCAGATGTCATTGACCTTATCAAACAAATCAGTCCGGCATCAAGCCGTTTCAGGATCACCTGGAGTACAGGTGACACCCTTAGACCATGAAACAGCAAAGACATGGAAAATAAATCATAAGAATGTCAGGATTAAATCTCTGTGCCACTCAGTTGATATTTTAAGATAAAGAACATCATACATAATGCACGTATACAAGTAGGGCATAAAATCAAACATTACTCATTACTATTGTCACTAATCTAAAGAAAACTTATGTGAAGCTCAAAAGGCACCTGTCATACAAAGAACCTGGTTTCCTACAGTGAAAGAAAAGAAAGGCCTTACGCAACATATTATAACATAAATTAAAAAGATAATACATAATCTACTTACTTTTCGTAAAATAAGTCGACAAAAAAGCAATAGAATGATCTGTGAGCATAGAGTGGTTGATCAAATGCATTTAGCATTAGCATCCTAACTAAAGCTAAATAGTGCTAACTGGCTAACAAGGCGTCACATACAGCTATTGAAACTTGAGAACAGATAACGTTATCCACAAAAAAATAGTATGTAGAAACATGAATGATACAGTGCTGTGAAAAAGTATTCAACTCCTCCTGATTTCTTCTTTTTGTGTGTACCTGATACTAAACTGTTTCAGATCTTCAAACAAAATCTAACATAAAACAAAGGAAACCTGAGTAAATGTAAAATATAGTTTTTAAATAATAATTGTATTTATTGAAACAAAAAGTTTATGTAATACCAACTAGGCCTGTGTGAAGATGTATTCGCCCCCCCCAAGTTACTAAATCCAAAAAACTATCAAACTGTACCGATAACTGGTAGCAGCTGGACTAGACACACCCAGACCTGATTACTGCAACCGTGTTCATCACAACATCACTTAAACACACCGTTTTCACAAGATCAAATTCCATATTCAGAGATCCAAAACTCCTCCAAGAGCAGCGACGACTCATCCAGGAAGCCACAAAGAGCCAAGGAAACATCAAAGGACCTGCAGGTCTCTCACCTCAGTAAAGGTCAGAGGTCATGACTCTACTATCAGAAAGACACAGGCCAAAAATGGCCTCCATGGGAGAGTGATGAGGTAACAACCACGGCTAACCCAGAAAAATATGAAGGCTTGTCTCAATTTAGCCACAACACACCTTGATGACCTCTGACCTTTTGGGAGAACGTGCTATGAACAGATGAGTGGAAAGTGGAACTGTGTGGAAGACAGGGGTCCTATTACATCTGGCATCAACCAATCACAGCATTCTACAGTAACACCATACCTACGCCCAGCATGGAGGTGGTAGTGTGATGGTGGGGGTTACATGGAGGTAGTAGCATGATGATGGGGGGTTGCATGAAGGTGATAGCGTGATGGTGGGGGTTGCATGGAGGTGATAGCGTGATAGTTGGGGGTTACATGGAGGTAGTA
>VXCM01007806.1:0-20128 GCA_014773175.1 Lucifuga dentata | reverse complement strand
GCAAATACTGCATCTGTAGTACTCTTCCTTGGCATGAAACCATACTGCTGCTCAGAAATGCTGTATTTTGAAAGAGTCTCTTCACTTTTTATACAGTAATGTAATTTAGGAGACCCTAACAACATTTTACAGAATTTAACAGAATCGAACTGAAGATTTGAAAATCGAAATCGAAAGCTCAGAATCGACATCCAGCTCTGAGTGGAATAAAATCTTTTTCACACATACGTGATTTGGTCCGATTAAATCGGTCTGGTTTTGTTTTCCTTCTTCACATCATGTGAAGCAGCATGTGGTTTTCCACACGTTGTCTTGAAGTCAGATTCAGCTTCTGCTGTCATAGTTTTCTTCTTCATGGATCACATGATGCTATGACTAGGAAAGGATCCACATTCATCTTTGTTACTCTGATTTACTTTGACACCATAGAAACTACTTCCTGTTTGGATTCTCTTTCTCCGCCCCCAGACATTTCTGACCAATGAGCAGAGAGAGTGTTGTCACATGAATTTTGATGGTATATTTTGGTTTGATTTGCTTCCCTGTGTGAAACTGAACCAAACACTAAATGCAGCACTGTGTTCTGGTCTGAATCAGAGATCAAACGACAGTGAAAGCACTTTCAGAACCTGTGTCGAAATGAATTCCTGGTGAATTGTCATGCTACAACAAGCAGGAATAATCCGCAGGCAGAAACGTGTGCAGACGTGAGCTGTAGCAGCACTGAAGCAGAGCGGAGCGCTGAGTCGGGGGTTGGTCTCATGCTGCGATGTAAGAGCATCGTTTTAAACTGACGATTTCATCACAATTCCCTTTTGTTTGTTACCGTTCTTCTGCAACAACTCAAACTTACTCTGCCGAAGCATTTACGCAGTTCAGTCAACACGCTTACATTCTGATTTTGTACTGCAACTTAGGCAAAAATCAGTAAGACGTAAACATGAACTCGTGGATGAACAGGATTCTGCTGTTCATTGAATGTGAGTCAGGTCAGGAAAAACGTGAAGCTCTCTTACAAGCTGCCAGTACATCTGCTACTCAGTAAGATAACATCGATTGATGCCGAATTGAGAGAAAAAACAGATTTATTGCCAGAATTGGAGAGTAATCAAAGTTTTACAGTGTAAACGTGTAAACATAGTGACTGTGAGGAAGCTTCAAACAGGACTGTGAAATCAGGTTCACAGCGTTTTGCAGCCATGGCTGGATGAGAGGCTTGGATTTACATGAACCTCCACACACACACACACACACACACTGTTTGTGTGTCCATGCTGTAGCAGAACTCTGAATCAGAGTTTGTCTCTCTGCTGCGGTAACATGTCGTTTCTGTCTGACGGCACATGAATCAGGGTAAATGGTGAAGCAGCTCGTTAACACGCTGATCCTCGCTGTATCCTTCTACCGTGTGTGTCCGCATCACTTTCTGTTCTGATTCTGAGTTTGGCATTTGAAATCAGGTTCAGGGTTTCTGTCATCACATTCAGCCCTGATGAATGTCTGCAGGAACGATGAACAGAAAGATCAGCAAAATGAGCAAATCTCTTTTTCGCCCTCCTGTCCTCAAAGCCTCAGAGCCCCCCATGTCCAGAAGCTGCACATAGATCAGCATGAGCTCTCACACTAACCTGAGAGGGTTTCTCCTCTGCTGGCACAGTGTTGCTGTGAATAGAATTTAGTATGGAGGTAATGCCTGCAGGTGTGAGGATACTGGCAGGTAATCTAAGTCCTTCTCATATCAACTATTTACTTAATGAGCCAATGACCTACCAGGAACAGAGATGATTAGAGTTTTATTGCTGATCTGGGCTCAGTTCACATCATTTAAAGTTCAAACAACCTGGAGGTCAAAGAAAAGCAGGATAATGTAAGAATCTCAACCACAGCAGCTTCTCCATTTTTCGGTTCTGCTCAAATAAAACGTGGAAACTCTCATCAGAGGTGTGTAGTAACGCATTTACTTCGTTACATTTACTTAAGTAACTTTTTTCACAAAGTTGTACTTCACTGAGTATTTTTATTGCAGGATACTTTTAACTCATACTTGAGCATATTTATGAAGACAAAAATATACTTTTATTCCGTAACATTTAGTTGTACTCTTTGCGTTGCTTTTGATTTCACTGTTTGAATTCAGTCACGTTCAGTTTTTCTCTCTTTGTCAGACACTACACTGTCTGCTTCAGCTCCCAAGTAGCCACGCCCCCACCCTCCGTTTCCATGGTTTCACATGGAGCAGAACAGTCATGGTGGAATCAACAGCAGGAGGTTTAGAAGAGGCACATCCCTGCCACACATTCAAATGCTGTTTTCTTTTCAGCTACATAATGTGTTGCATCTTTGTCTGCTAAAAATGTGGCATTTCAGCTTCTAAGAATCAGCATGGAGCTTGAGGAAACATGTGGCGGAAAGCTGCAACATTAGCAACTTAGCTAGCTGCTGCTGCTAATGCTAACTCAAGTTTTCCTGTTCTATTGTGAGTAAATTCATGAAGCTAAACTAGCTAACTGTCTTAACTAGCTGCTGCTGCTAATGCTAACTCAACTTTTCCTGTTCTGTTGTGAGTAAATTCATGAAGCTAACCTAGCTAACTGTCTTAATTAGCTGCTGCTGCTAATGCTAACTCAAGTTTTCCTGTTCTATTCTGAGTAAATTCATGAAGCTAACCTAACTAGCTGTCTTGGGGCCAGGCCAAAATTGTCATGATTTGTTATATGGTAAATATTTGATTTATTACTGTCTACTGTTTCTTTATATGATATGATTTGGATTGTATTAGAAGCTACATATGGCTACTTTGCATTTTTTTCCTCAGAGGAGCCTCTATAGTTTGATTATTCTAAAGAATAAGCTTGATCAAAGTTACTCACTACTCAAATAATTTTTTTATAGATACTTTATTACTCTCACTCAAGTCATCATTTAGGTGACTACTCTTACTTATACTTGAGTCACTATTATCATAAAGTAACAATACTTTGACTAGAGTACAGTTTCTGGTTATTCTACCACCTCTGAGTAGAGTAGCCAGAGTCAGAAAGCAGATTTAATCTCTCACCATTTACTCTCTGCCTTCTTCTTTTCATTTAAGGTCTAGTTGAAACCTTTACAGTACTTTAATTTCATCAAAAAAGAGGGCCCTCTCTTTAAAGGTTGCTCAGAAAAAGCCTGCTCTGATTGGCCATAGCTGTAACTGCAAGAACACATGAGTTTTTTTCATGGCTGCAGGCTACATCAACTTCAAGTTCTGACACTCTGACAATGTTCAACAAATACTGTACATCTCTTATATTATACAGCAATATAAGAAATAAGGGAGAATAACACAAAGCATAATACAGGCAGTCTCTGGGTTACAAATGAGTTCCGTGCCCACGGCTGTTCATAAGTCAGAACAGTTACATAAGATGCGTATCTAAGCGAATATATTTTACCTTTCTATCATAAGAAACATTAAAGAAACACTTCCAGATATCCTAAAACATCGTAAACAGAGAGAGAGAGAGAGAGAGAGAGAGAGAGAGAGAGAGAGAGAAAATGTGTGTGTGGGAGGGAATTAAAAAAACGTAACACTCTCGCTCCTTGATGTCTTACATGTCAGAAGAGGCATTCTTCTGTTGTTTTGACATGCATCGTAAACTAGTGCGCCGTTCATTATTACGAATCATTGTATATAACTCGAATTTTTAATTTAATAGGCTTTATGGCGNGTGCGCCGTTCATTATTACGAATCATTGTATATAACTCGAATTTTTAATTTAATAGGCTTTATGGCGCTCCGTTTGTAAGTACGGGTCATTCATAAGTCGGGTGTTCGTAACCTGGGGACTGCCTGTATCTCCACTTTAAAATGGTTTTCTTACTCTTTCTTAGTTTTCTCTGAAAATTTGTCATACTGTGAAAGTTTTGTGCCTGGTTGAGTTGATGTGTGGCTTCATAACCTCCTGCATGACATCATCAGTCACTTTGTACTGTCTGTGTCGTTATACCGTGTTTTATGCTGCTAACCTGCCTTTACATGGAGAAACCTTCAACTGAGCACAGCTGCTGCTTTACCAGCATCTATCAGTTCACAAAACCATGCTCTCTCACTTCTCCACTGTGCTGGAGAAGTGAGACCACAGTGGACCACAGTAAGTAACCGTCAGTGAGCAGCATCCATTAGTTAGTTAGTCAGTCAGTCAGTTAGTCAGTCAGTCAGTTAGTCAGTCAATCATTAATTAGTTAGTCAGCCGCTTGGGATTAAAGGACCATACCACCCATTTTGCGTGTTTGAGCCTAATATATTCAATTTTCATACATGTAACNTTAAAGGACCATACCACCCATTTTGCGTGTTTGAGCCTAATATATTCAATTTTCATACATGTAACGTCACATTATAATCATTTCCCAAAGCATACTACTGGAACGGTGAATTAAAAATGTTTTTCCTACCTTCCAGACCTCCATTGGTTTCAGTTCATTCTGCTATTAAAATCAACTTGTTGATACTGTAAACGTTCTTGGGATAGGTAATCCATCATCACCAACAAGACGTGTATTCAGGTTTTTTTTTAGAAGATGTGTAATGTTAGCGTTTAAACTCAATAAAAAGCGTGGAGTGAATGTATGCCTCCACCGGGGAATATAGTCCCAAAAGAAGACCTGCGTTTATGGAAAAATTTAAAGGACCGTGACTTCATAAGGCTGTGTAACTATTAGCAGGAGAAACATGGATTTTTAAGGTGGGTGTATCACTTGAATATTTGATTTTGAAAGATTAAGAGATTTTGCAAAATATCAGGAAAGCTGAAATACGGTTTTATCCTTTGGAAAATGATTGTCAGTAACGTAACATGTATGAAAACAGAATATATTAGGCTCAAACATGCAAAAGGTATGGTCCTTTAAAGCCACAGTGTTATTATGTTATTACTGATATTATGCTGAGGAGCTAAAGATCACAGGTTTCTTTCTGTTCACGCAGCAAAGCGACTCAGAAAACACACCTACAGTGTAAAAACACTTTTCCTGCTCAGTGTTTGAAAGCAGCAGAGAAACTAATCTTCATTCAAACCTCTATTATCACACTACATTCCCCTAGCTTGAAGTAGAAAGTAGACAAATATATAACTCATCAATTATTATTCATAATTACTGGCTAGCCAGTGAGAATCAGTCATTCTTTTTATGGTTTTTTTGGTTTTTATCCTTTGCTGGTTACACTGTCTGAGGATCCGCTGCTTGCTTTGGCTCTCTGCTCTGAGAACATGCAACTGGCATCTGATATCTCATTAGATGTTTTGGAGCTCAATTGGTTAATCAATAAGTAAAATAATTACAAAACAAAATAATGGTTGGTTACACAACGCGCAAAGTCAAAGCACACTGGAGTCTAAATCATATTCCTGACTGAAGAAAATATATGAATGCAAAAGTACACAAAATAGCAGCTTACTTGCAGCAGCAAGAAATGTCATTCATTGGCAAGTTAACTTTAATTAAAAAATAGCTGCTACACACTTCAGCCCACAGCAAAGCTAACGTGATGCAGAGAGAATTACAGTCTGAAACAGAGAAATCATCACATTCACCATCTGCTGTTTCTACTGTACAAAGATTACAGACAAACAGCTTTACAAGCTGAGTTAGCGTGACGCTGTGTAGCTAGTATCACAGTAGCCACACGGCGTCATGCTAACTAAGCTCATTTTTTTATGTATCCTGCCCTCAGTAATGCTGTGAAAAAGTATTTTCTGATTCCTGATTTCTTCTGTTTTTGTTTTTTTGTCATAATTGTCCAAAACCTCCATTAACTCAATTACCTCCAAAACCTTCATGTAGGTTTTGTGACTCGCTCTTTGCTTTGGATTGTCGTCTTGCTGCAGAAGTTTCAGGACTGATGACAGATTTTCTCCTTCAGGATTTTCTGGTAGAAATAGAATTCATGGTACCATCAATTATGACGAGTGGCTGAAGCAGCAAAGCAACCCCCTGCCATCACGCTATCACCTCCATGTCTGACTGTTGCTATGACGATCTTAACCCCCACCATCACGCTACCACCGTCCATGTCTGACTGTTGCTATGACAATCTTAACCCCCCCACCATCATGCTACCACCTCCATGTCTGACTGTTGCTATGACGATCTTAACCCCCACACCATGCTATCACCGCTATGTCTGACTGTTGCTATGACGATCTTAACCCCTACTATCACGCTACCACCTCCATGTCTGTCTGTTGCTATGACGATCTTACAAAAGTTCCACTTTCCACTCATCATTGAGAGAACATGACCCCAGAAGGCCTGAGGGTCATCAGGTGTTTTTTGGTTGAGTCTTTATGTTCCTCTTGGTTAGTCATGGTTTTCACCTCGCAGCTCTCTATGGATTCATTTTAGCCCCGCCTCTTTCTTTAGCCCCGCCTCTTTCTGACATTGGAATCATGAACGCTGACTTTACCCGTGGCGAGCGAGGCCTGCAGCTCCTTAGATGTTCCTCTGGGTTCTTTGTGACTTCCTGGATGAGTCGTCGATGCTCTTGGAGAAGTTTTGCTTGTTGGGCCTCCTGGGAAGATTCATGCCTGTTCCGTGTTTTCTCCGTGTGGAGATAACGACTCTCTCTGTGGTTTGCTGGAGTCCCAGAGCCTCAGAAATGAGTCTGAACCTTTCAGACTGATAGATTTCAGTTTCTTCTGGAGTTTCTTTAGATCTGGGCATCGTGTGGAGCTTGTTGAGACCTTCTAGCTGCTGCATGTTGCTGAAAGCTTCTATTTAATGATGTTTAGATTCTACAGGAATCAGCCTGCTGTGTCCAGTCTACTTCAACCTATCATCTATTCAATTATCTATTGATTATCTATTAAATCTGCTTACTTGGTTGAGTAACTAAGGGGATTATTACTTTTTCACATGGTGATGAAGGTGTTGGAGCTTTTTTTCCTTCAATAAATGAAATGATCATTTAAAAACTGCATTTTGTGTCTTTGTCTTGTACTAAGTTTTGTTTGAAGATCTGGTACAATTCAGTGAAACAAATACTGAAAAATAGATGAGATCAGGAAGGGGGAAAATACTTTTTCATGGCTCTATATTTAAACTTGCAATCTGTGATCCAAACACAAACAAAAATCCTACCAGAAATTACAGCTGCTGTCTTTTCCGAAACGTGTGACAAGTCAGCGACTAACAAAAGATGAAAAATAATAATTAAAATCTCAATACATTTTAAAAATTATGCATTGGGGCTTGAAATATGTTCAAATAGTTTATGTTGCAGGTCTAACAGTTCAGAGGTCACATGGTTCACTCTGCTGCTTTGGAGCGTCGGTTTGGTCACATATGTATTTGTTATACTAAAGAAAAAAGGAAATTTAAGTATTAAAGTAAACCTTTACTTTTCATGTGGTTTTTGAGCTTTTTTTTTCTTCCTTCGGAGGACAGTATTTTTTTTTTTTTAAATATTTGATCATTGAGTGAATCATTGAGACTCATGAAGCAAATCCAGTGGACTCCAAAAGTCTGAGACCACTGTGAAAATGCTTCTATTTTGCATTATTTTTGAATTTAATACAATATTTTTCATTCCAAATGATAATATCATCTTAATAGAATGAAAAATTGAATCTTTGAAAAATGTCCATGAATGTCAGAATACCTTCGTATTTGGTGTGAATGTCAGAATATCTTAGTATTTGGTATCTTCAGCTTTAATGACAGCTTTAATGGATTCCACACGTCTATAAAAACCTGATGAGCCAAGTTATCCAGCATGATGTGACAATGTTCCAAAGAGCTTCTAGTGATGTCANAAAAACCTGATGAGCCAAGTTATCCAGCATGATGTGACAATGTTCCAAAGAGCTTCTAGTGATGTCAGACTTTGACTATTTTAATATTAATAAAATATAATAATAATATTTAATATTTAATTCTGATTTACATGGAAAACATTACAAATTTTCCATGTGGTCTCAGACTTTTGAACCCTGCTGTACGTATGTCAGTAAGACTTGCAATCAAGGAAAAAGTTAAAAAAAAAAAAAAAAAAAACTGACCATGCGCTGCAGTTATGACAATGATTAATCTATCAATTATTTGTATGAGTAATAAAACAATTGACATGTCAAAAATAACAATAAATGACCTTCACAATTTCCCCAGAGCAGACTGAAGTCATCTAATTACAAAGATATTCAATCAAAATATAACAGAGAAAAGCAGCAACTTCTCGTGATTTAGCTGCTAAATTATTGAAACAATGAATCGGTTATAAATTTTTTCATTGATCAAATATCTGTCTTCTGGCAGATTAAACAGCTGAGTGTTTCAGCACATTTCTGTATTTTTAAATTAAATGCTGCAAAACTGCAGGTCTTCAGGACGAAAACCCAACAAAAAGACGCATCAGCCTTTCAACAAAATCGGATGAAGTGATCCCTCCTCACTTCATCAGATAACCTTCACCCTTTAAAACAAAAAAAGAAGAAGAAGATAAGAGGCTTCAGCACTTCTAACGCGTGTGGCTCTCTTACCCGTGTGGTGGTGGCAAACATGTACTTGTCTCTGAGCTGGAAGCTGTCGACCTGCTCCAGGATGACTCTGCGGTTCTGTTCGCTCTGGAAGAAGTCGGTGCTGCTGAGCACGGTGGACACGCCCTGCGGCTCGTGTCTCTGGATCAGAACCATGGTGGGAGGGTCGTAGGGCTCCACGCCCCTGAGATTCGGGGACCACAGAAGATAAGAAGAGAGGTGGAGAGAAGTTGGGAAAACGGAAACAATGGTTCATCATAAACCTGAATCTTCTCATGTTCCAGAAGAAAACAACATGAATAACTGATGATGAGTCAGATTCAGAGTTGAGATACTTTGTGCACCTTTACATTGTCATCCTGATACGCAAGTCCGTGGCTGCATATTTTAAAGGACCATACCACCCATTCTGCATGTTTGAGCCTAATATACAGTATTCAATTTTCATACGTTACGTTCCTGACAAACATTTCCCAAAGGAAAAAACCGTATTTCAGTTTTCCTGATATTTTGCAAAATCTCTTAATCTTTCAAAATCAAATATTCAAGTGATACACCCACCTTAAAAATCCATGTTTCTCCTGCTAATAGTTACACAGCCTTATGAAGTCACGGTCCTTTAAATTTTTCCATAAACACAGGTCTTCTTTTGGGACTATATTCCCCGGTGGAGGCATACACTCATTCCACGCTTTTTATTGCGCTTAAACGCTAAAATTACATAACTTCTAAAAAAACTGAATACACGTCTTGTTGGTGATGATGGATTACCTATCCCAAGAACGTTTACAGTATCAGCAAGTTGATTTTAATAATATTTAATGCTTTGAAATGATTGTCAGTAATGTTATATGTATCAAAATTGAATATATTAGGCTCAAACGTGAAAAATGGGTGGTATGGTCCTTTAACACTTTGGAGGGTTACTGAGCTCTTCCACAGGTATCCGTGCATTTGTAACACATGCTTAAGGGTCAATTTCAGCAAAGCCACACAGAAATATTTACAGGAAGTTCTCACAAGTAGGGGCATAAAGATTGATTCTTAAGGTGGCAATTCAACTGAATCAATCCAAAAAGTTAAAATCAATAAGAATCAATTGTTTTGGGGAAAAAAAAAAAAAACTAAAAAGACAATCCTCCTTAAAGCTTGTTTTTCTTTAAAACATATTCCTACTTCTATGTCGCATATGTCCACACTGCTTCAATGAAAACAAAGCTGTTTGCTGCCGCAGACTGAAATCTTCTAAAGACATGAACAGAGAAGAAGTTAGAAAATACCAAAATCTCTGCTGCTGGATGGAGGCTGTTTGGTAGAAAATGCATGAGGTGGGATTCTGCTCACTCTTTAGCAAAATCCTGCTTGTTGTGTATCTGTGGAGTGTAAAGAGGCTCCGTGCAGAGTTGTGGTTTCTTATGATTTTCAGCACCTTACCAGGAGCTACAGCTTTTCCAGTTCCCACTGGTAAACTAGATGTGTGCAATAATAGGTACAAAGGTGTTGTCTGTTCTGACTCCTCTTCCTTCAGTTTTAAGGATGGGCTCTGCCACTATCAGTTGATACTGTGCATCCCAGAGTACCAGCAGAGAAGTGTTCCGTCAGACATTCTGCATGTTACTCAGACAATAACGCGAGTAAGACGTATTAATGGATGGAATTAATAGGATTCTGCAGTTCACAGAATATATGTAAAATATAAGTCATATTCCACAAAATGGGAGTAGGAGGTAAGGAAATGCATGTCTTACTCCGATTATGATGTTTACGTAAAATAAATCGATTTACACTCACATAATCTATGTCTGTCATCAGTGAATTATTGTGAAATCAGCATTGTAAGTAAACAGATTTAGTCCTGATGCTGTGCAGAACGATGCTCGACTTCCTGAAATTAAATGTCAGAAATGTCCAGATACTGTAAATGCTCTGTTAGTGTCCAGGGCCTTTATTTACTTCAACTGCAGGGAGAACCTGGACAATATTAGAGACAGACTTTTATTAGAGACAGGCCTTTATTCCGAGCTAGTGCCGTTCTCGTTTAAAACATGCCTGTTCGGACCAGGCCGGACTTTATAGTGTGCGCCCCAGCCTGCCATAAGTGCCCATGGAGCGGAGCGTAAGCCGGTATACTGGAGCGTATCCTGCCGCGTGGACTACTTTTTACTGGCACAGTTCAATTTGAGAACTGCTCTTCCAAACAACTTCACACATGACACTGCATGTCCTTGGGTCCTCAGCAATAAACTTGCTGAATTTCAACTTCATACAGTGCCATCCTTCTGTAAGTACCAATATCTCTAGAACCTGATCTAGAGACATTGGTATTACAGAAGGACAGACGCTTTATAGATAGATTTTGCCGATGGATAAATCCATAATGCATAAAAACACACCACTGCAAGAAGATGTCAGTGTGAACATGCCTCCAGAGCTTTTAGAAAGCTTCAGTTTCATCCACTTTTCCTGGTTGGTGGTAACAGCAGCTCCACGTTTCCGGCTTTGTTTCACGTTGAGCCGGTCGTGTCTTCTGGCTGGAGGATGATGGCTGGAGATGTTTTTAAGAGGTTTGGTATCAAACATGGCTGCTGTCATCTGGTGGCAGCAGCAGATTACAGTAAAAGACCAACACCAAACCGCCTTTATGTGAGACTGGCTTTTATTTTGTCCTGCTGACTCCGCCCCCCAGCTATTATTAGATACTGGCTATTATTTGAAACCCTGGCTTTTAATAGAGAATTTATAGTAAACAGGAAAGAATTAACGCTGATATAAGAACTGTTGTAAATAATATTCATGTATTTTTTCTTTACAGTTCAATAGTTGTTTGCTTCAGTTTATCACACTGATTGCCAATGGTTCTTCCTGTTCTTTGAAATAACAACACATTAAATTGTTGTATTCTATTATTCTTTGTATTCATCAATAATATGTATATTAAGTTCCTATAGTCATTCAGTTAAGTTTTAAAAAAGTGGTTTTGTTTTTAATTAACTGTATCACAATAATTACATCAAATCAAATTCTGGAGAAAATTAAAGCCTTCCAGATGCACAGAATTTTAATAGTTGGAAATGAATCTAATTGCCTTGGGGCCACAGATTTACACGCTAACTGGAAGGGAAAGTGTGTCAGGCTGGTTAATGGGCAACGTGAGCTTTCTGTGCCCCGCCCGGCATGGCGTGGCAGAAAAACAAGCTCTTTTGTCTTTCTGTCCTCGTGCTGTAACGTTTATCCCCAACCCTAAAAACAGCATCAAATCCTGCCTGAAGAAGCTGCCACATGAATTATGCTAAATGCTGTTTTGGAAATGTCTTTTCCACTTTTACAATGAATCCTTGTTATATACGCACCACAGAAAAATACAATACACACTATCAGCAGATTCAGTCCAAGAATATTTGTGTGAGTGTCAACCTTTGAAAAACATGTCAAACTATTTGTGGGCACAAACGCACAGCGAGTGTTTGTAGCGTGGCACAGAGGCAGCAGTGTCTCGCTCTGTGGCATCTTTTAAACGTCTGGCTGAATGGATGGAAGCTGTCGGGTTCTGAGTGCATGCCCCTTCCTGCTCCTCAGCCTTCAACACCCTTCTTCCTCTGATTTGGCACTTTCTTCTGCTCTGACAATTCTGTTTGTCATCAGTAGGTCAGTGCTGTGCTTTTTTAAAATTTTTATTTTACTGAAGCAGCTACATTTGTTCTTTAAATAATAGAAAATGTTTTATGTTTTTAATCTGCAGCTGTGTATGGATCGACATCAAAATACTGTCAATCATTCTGATTTTTGGATTATCCTGATTAAAGGACCATACCGTCCATTTTGCATGTTTGAGCCTAACATATAATTTTCATACATGTAACGTTACTGACAATCTTTTCCCAAAGCATACTACTGGAACGGTGAATTAAAAATGTTTTTCCTACCTTCCAGACCTCCATTGGTTTCAGTTCATTCTGCTATTAAAATCAACTTGTTGATACTTGAAACGTTCTTGAGATAGGTAATCCATCATCACCAACATGACGTGTATTCAGGTTTTTTTTTTAGAAGTTATGTAATTTTACTGTTTCCACCGGGGAATATAGTCCCAAAAGGACATGGTATCCAAGACCTGCAGACTTGCATTTATGGAAAAATTTAAAGGACCATGACTTCATAAGGCTGTGTAACTATTAGCAGGAGAAACATGGATTTTTAAGGTGCACTGTAAACCCGAATAGTCAAGCTAACTCAAAAATATTGAGGGTCTAATAATTAAAACTGCTTATCTAGTTTTAGCTTTATCATACAAAAATCCAACCAAATGGATCTTATGTCATATTCAAACATGGGTTTTAAAGAAGTAATTCACTTGTNCAAAAATCCAACCAAATGGATCTTATGTCATATTCAAACATGGGTTTTAAAGAAGTAATTCACTTGTTTATTTTGGTACTATTGTTAGGCTACAAATGAGTTTTGTGGCTTAAGGAAGTGAAATACATGTGAGCAGGAGAAATGCATTGTATATTATTGTTTTCAGGTGACAATATGAACAAAATATTAAGATGTCATGCTGAACTGGAGTTACATTTATGTTTTTTTCTGTGCTGTGAATTGCATGAGTTATCATTCATGCTTTGTACTTCCCCCTTTGTCAGGAGATGGCAGCACCCCAGAAATTACTGCTACGAGTATTTGTAGCCACAGATGTTGCTATGAAGCTAACTCTAACTGAGCGGCCACAGTCTGTGGAAGAGTTGAAGAACATAATGCGAGAGAAGTTCAAACCAAGACTGGACTGTGAGTTTACTTTGCGTTATGAGGATCCTGACTTCGATGGACAACTCAGCGTTCTTGTGGACATTCAAGAATTGCCAGAGAAAGGAACCTTGAAAGTTGTCAGATCTGAAAGTGATACCAGTTCCACTGCAAGTTCTGATAGACATTCTCCCCCATGTACCTGTAACTCAGCGTCAGAAAAACTGGCCTGATGCATTCCCTGTGCCTACTTTTTCTTATGAAGTGGAGTATATCCTTGCAGAGGGAAACGCTGTTTTTGAAAGATCTGGAAGGATGCTAAAATTGAACAGGGCCCAAAAGCACATCATCTTACAGAACATGGCTGAAACTATGCACAGTTTCAAACCTTATCCAAATGACAGAGAAGTGGGAAAGGCAGCTGAAGCTCTTGTTACAGTCCATCCATGTCTCAAAGAGCCTGGAAGCGAGAGTGGGTGGTACGGATGGAAGGTTAGCTTAAAGTACAAGATGGGGAATTTTCGTGCTATGCTGTCCAGATCTGAGTGTTTGGAAGTTGCCATCAATGCAGGCAGGAGGAGCATTAACAACCCAGACAAAGAGCCACCCCATTTCAATATAAAGAGAGCCAGACGAGCAGAGGTTAACCATCTTCCGAATTTCCCGATGGGAAAAAACCAAGCCAGTCTCGAACAGATGAGACTACAAATTGTGCAAGAAGTTGCAAAGGTTGACAGAAACCTACCACTGATAGAACGGTTCATGCAGAGGACCTTTGCCCTTCGTAGACAGGAAATTGTTCAGGGAAATCCACCAGTGAAGGACTTCTTGGAGAGGTGGCCGGCCCTTTGAATTGAATCACAGGTAAAAGCACAGTCTCTCTCTCTCTCTCTCTCTCTCTCTCTCATTTTCTAATATCACAACAGAGCTGTGCATATAGGCTAGTTTATGCTTTATCATACATCTGCTACTCAGTTAAAACAATGCATTTCAGGAGAATTTCTTGAATCACCTTGAATATTCTCTGTGGCAGTCATTTGTGTGTGTGTGTGGAGATTTTTGCAGAGTTCCATCGCATCACAAATGTCAACTTGCAGAGCCAGTTTTTTGCAGAACTTGACTGACACACTCCCAAATTGTTGGCCTTGTACAGAGAGAAGGCTTTTCGGACAGGCAAGACAGCAGAGGCGCTGCGTGACATCCTAAAGATTTATGATCTTCAGGTGGGTAAAAGGCAAACTTTGTGATTGGCACAATGCTAACAGGATGCGTTGACTCCTCTGTCTCAACTTGAAAATATTCACTACCAGCTGTCTACAACTAGACGGCACTCTGAGAGTGCGTAACTGCTAAGGCCCAATCTGCACATCTAGACCAGTATGTGGATCTAGTGTAAATTGGATCCATCAGCAGTCTAGGATACTCATTAGATTTTTTTTTTCAAATATTATATTGTATATTTGTTTATGAAAAAATCCAAAATATCCAAAGGAAGAAAAAAAACCCTATCTTGCAATGTTAAAATGGTTTTAAATAAATTAATGGATTGGCGCAAAAATATAATTAACTATTTCCAAATTTGGCTTCACTTTTGCATAAAATTTTGGAGAAAAATAAAGCCAATTGTTATAGTGCCGCCATGTGGTCAGGTCATCCTCAATATCTTATTTATTCTCAATATCTTATTTATTCTAAGTTGGGCCATGGGCTACATATACAAAGAATTTCACTCATATCCATGTGTTACTTTTTAAATAACCTGCTAACAAGCAAACAACAAAAACAAAATCCATAATTGGTTCTCAGCAATAAAAAAAAATTCTCAATTATTTTTCCAGTACTAACATGAAACAGTTGTCACACTGTGGTGTTAGTCCCAAGCACTAGTTCTAAGAACGTAGCCATCAGTATGTTTTGTGGAAAAAAAAAAAAATTATAACAATATATTATTTGTCACTCTAGGAACTACGTAATGCCAACATGTGACATGCTATAGCCCTTTGTGGTCTCCTGATGTACTTGCGTGAAGATCATTTGCAGATCTTTAAGACCTGGAATGTAAGTCTCCATTTTGTCTACAGACTTGTAAATGTGGAGTTCAGTGTTTCCCTTACATAAACTGCAATTTGGGTGAATGTGAGAGACTGTCAATTCATGCAAACTGCCTGTGTTGTAATGCCTTTAAAAGTGGCGCTCAGTGTTTGATCCCATGGTGTGTTCATGTGTAGATAATGAGCCAAAAAATTCACAATTCTTTTTTCTCCTGATAGCCAACTGCAAGCAATAGCTGCCACAGACATATCAATGTACATGTGAGCTTATGATGTGTGTTTTGCAAGCTTGTTTGTTCTTGTAACCTCACAGCTATATTGTTTATGTATGTTTCAGGTGGACGAGTTGGATGAGCCAGACATTGCCAACACTGCTGTTGCCCTCCTTACCACAGTCAGCGAGAACACTACTGGTCCGATCGATTTCAGTCCTGCAAGTATTGCCATTGTGGTGGAAGACGACATTGTTGTGAGTGATCTCCATGAGATGGCTGATGCTTTTGTGCTGTTGTTTGGGTTAATGTATGCATTGCATTTAGATTATCCCAAGAAGCTCATGCACACCTTCACTTTTACTCAGACAGTAATCATGGGTCTTGATGAAGGTAAACCACTGAAACCCTGCTTATTGAATCTGAAAAATCACTTGTTTCTCAAACACTGAGACAAGTGACAATTTTGTCTGCATACGGATAAATTTAGAATACTCGTGCTTTTGCATAGCAGTATCAATAACATAGCTGTCTGATTGAAGCCTTTCTGTAAAATATGTTGTAAATACAGCAANGCAGTATCAATAACATAGCTGTCTGATTGAAGCCTTTCTGTAAAATATGTTGTAAATACAGCAATCTGCATACATTTAAAAACTGTTTACTTCAAACAGCACTTTAACATTCAGTGATTGAAAGTTTTGTAGTTCAATATTATTAATTACCTCAGTATACCTCACAACAGTTTGCACTGTTTGCTGTTATTTAAGCATTACCTTGTTTTGCTCTTTTTTATGTCTTTATAAAAGGCAAACAGTTGATATTTATGTTTAACTTAATAATTTGCTTGTCATTTATGTTTCTGAGTTATTTAAGGTTGGGCAGCAGAGACAACTAAAGTGCGGCCTTATTTGGCTACAATGTGCAATAAATTGCCATCTGATTGGCTGCTCAAAACAAACAGCTTGATAACAGTTGAATAACTTTGAATAAAAATGATTAGAACCACAGAGTCATATTGAAGCCATAATGCAAAAATGTTTTAAGCATTATAACATATTTCTGTTCAGTAATTTTGTGCTCATTTGGTTGCCCAGCCAATTTAAATTTTATGTGGCACTGGAATGGTTTATTTGTAGGTTTTACTTGTAGATTTACTGTTTAAAGAAGTCAGGCCAGTTGTTTTAGTTGAATCATTTTTTTTAAAAAACTGGCTTTACAGTTGTGTTACTCATCTGATGTATTTTAATGCATAGTCACTTCATGTACAAGCAAAGTTTACAGAAAAAGGCTTTCCTGCTGTAGGTTTATTCCTTGGACAGTTTATGGTGTCCTGTTTTCCAAAGGGCAGTTTTAGTGTTTTCACATGGGACTGTATCGCAGTGAACAACTGCCCCATGCTCATTGTGCACTATACACTTCCGCACACTATTTTAGACTACACAATAAACTGTTCCGCGTCAAGGTAGCGAGCGCTCTGTTCTTTCACACATTGTACTTTTAAATAGTTTCTTTTTTTTGTTGTCATCATGGAACTGGGCAGTCACTGTTTCTCTTAAAATTCCCTGTGGATACATTATTGTAATCTGCTTCAATTGTGAATTAGAGATTTTTTATTTTTATTTTTTGGTACTGTTATGGTTAATATTGAATAAAATGTTGGCTTTATGAGTAAGTTGCAGTCCATTTTTGAGTATTAGTAATTAAACATTTGTACCTTTTTGTAGATTTTTAAGGTAAATACTTATAAATGTTTTTAGTAGAATTCTGTTAGTCTGATTTTTTTTTAAGGCTATTTTATTGAGTTAAAGGTTAGTAGATGAAACTTAATGTAACTATGTACCACTGAATCACATTATTTAAGTGTACAGAAATTAAATAGCTGGGATTATGTAACTAATATATTTAAGTTGTGTGAAACTAAAAATAAAAAAATAGCAAAGATTTTTAAGTTAACAAAACTTAAGTTTTTAAGTACTATTGACTTAATATAATTAGAACAGCTACTCAGAAACTTTGATGTAATCAGTTTCCTCAAGATTTTTGAGTACTGTCAACTGATTCGGGTTTATAGCGTGGGTGTATCACTTGAATATTTGATTTTGAAAGATTAAGAGATTTTGCAAAATATCAGGTTATAAAAAAGTGCCACCAAAGACAATACTTCCTCTGAAAACTGTATTCATTTGGAGTGAATAGGACCGTACCCGTCTCCTTTTACAGCTGTTTTATTGAAAGCATTCTTTCATTCATCTGCTGGTATCAGTCCTTAAATATTCTAAACAAGAAGAGCCTCCACAGCATTAACATCTGATCAAAAATCACCATAATAAACTCATTTCACCAAATTCAGACTGTCCACAGAGTCAAATCCATCCTCCAAGACTTTCACACATCCTCAGCTCCTCCTCTTAATGGCTTCCCTCTGGAAGACGCCTTCAGAGTGTTTGATACTCCAAAGTAGAAAGTCATGTGTTCCTGAGGCAGTTTACCTCCTCAACCTCAGTATTTAACTTTTAACTTTAACGTCTGTTTTATATGCCTGTCATGCTTAATTGCCCTTTAGGGACAAATAAAGTTAATTGATTTGACTTGACCTAACCAGAATTATCCTTTATGAAATTATTGTCAGTAACGTAACATGTTTGTTCAATGAAAATTGAATATATTAGGCTCAAACATGCAAAATGGGTGGTATGGTCCTTTTTCTACAAGGATGATTTCTGCAGAATTAACAGTGAGTCAGACTCATAAGTGGGCAATGTAAATGACTCAAGCTGCCACCGGTGGGCCAAACAGGATCACTGATGCGTGCACGTCCATAAACGTGGGTCCAAATGCAATACACAATGCAAACATGCTACACCTACAAATATATGATAATCCATCACTGGACTGAAACATAAGACTTCATTATCTAATGTGAACAACACAACTCCGCAGATCCAATATTGACACCAGCAGAAGTTAACATTTGTCTGTCTTCTCCTCTCATTTCATTCCAAACGTGTTCAGTTCCACTCAACACTGTCTTGTAAAAAAATATTTGTGATTGTAGTTCTTCATTCTTCCGTATCTCTGGTTTCTTGTCAACCTTTCACCTTCACCTCATTGCTCTCATTCCACTGGTTCCTCTCACTTGTTTCTCTCTGTGTTGATTTAAAATCTGTATTTGTATTTGTATCTCCTTAGTGTATAATCCCTAAGGAGAGAGAGAGAGGGATTGCACCTTTCCCTGTCTGTCTCCTACCAATAAGATGAGCGGCTTATGGAAGAGGAAGGAGGCCGAGCCCTCAGACTGGCTGCTTTTAAACGCAGCGAGGTGAGCTCCAGGTCTGAGTCTCTGCCTGTCAGCATCTGAGCTGCAGAACAAACAGGATTAGACTCAAACTGGACAGAACCATGGGGAATTTAAGATCAGTCCTTATTTGAGCTTGATTTTGTCCTCAGATCATCTGCAGCCTGTTGGCAGCTTACATGCAGTGATGGAGATTTATTGGTGCATGTAACTGGCTGGCTGCTAAATGAAATCAATGCACCAATAAGCAGAAAATCTATATGTCAACCAAAGAATCTGATGTGTGGTTGGTTACATGCACGTTATCTAATTTTCATTTTAATTCTGGGTTTAAAAAAAAAAAAAAAAAAAAAAGTCTAATTCAATCCAAATAGAATGAAGTCAGTGTTTCCCAAACACAGGCGAAACATGGGCGGCACCCAGGTAAATGAAGGCCTGAGGGAAGATCTGAGTGTTGTTTGCTTTTTCTTTGCACTTTTAAAGCCAAATAGCCATGTTAAACTTTTGCTGGAATCTTCTATTGNTTGCTTTTTCTTTGCACTTTTAAAGCCAAATAGCCATGTTAAACTTTTGCTGGAATCTTCTATTGCAGTTATCCATATTTTTTGTTACTGGGAAACAACAGACAGCAAAGTCACAGGAAGTGTTTGGCTGGTGTAGTTTTGTTTACTGTGATCTGACATTACAGTCAAACAGCAAATACAGGAAGTAAATAAAAGTTCCTGTAATGCAGCTGCTACAGGAATTATGACGTGTCACACCAACACTCACATCCTCATTTTCACACAGAAGAAAAACACGTTTGTTGGAACGTGACTTTCAGTTTTCTGCCGTGTTTATGTGTTTTCAGCACAGTGTTTCCTATACGTAGGACGACCCAGCCTTAAAAACAATACAATGCTGTCACACACACACTGACACGCACACACACAGCAAGAAGATGAACTGCAACATGTATATTTCCAATTTTGTATACCCATAAATGCTCTATTAAAAGCCAGTATCTAATAATAGCCGGGGGGCGGAGTCAGCAGGATAAAATAAAAGTGGTCTCATATAAAGGCAGTTTGGTGTTTGTCTTTTACTGTGAGTGTAATCTGCTGCTGCCACCAGATGACAGCAGCCATGTTTGATACCAAACCGCTTAAAAATCTCTCCAGCCGTCATCCCTCCAGCCAGAAGACACGACCGGCTCAACGTGAAACAAAGCCAGAAACGTGGAGTCACTGTCACCACCAGCCAGGAAAAGTGGATGAAAATGAAGCTTTCTAAAAGCTCTGGAGGCGTGTTCACACTGACATATTCTCCTT
>VXCM01007805.1:0-25000 GCA_014773175.1 Lucifuga dentata | reverse complement strand
TCTGATGATGTCAACAGACGATTTCCCAGCAAGTTCATAGAATCCAAATATCCAGATGTTTTAACTGATGTCTGACTGCAGGTGTGACGTCAGAGCCGCACCTGCAGAAACACAAGAACAAACCACATAGATGTTAGCTTTGTTTCCTTTTATTTTGTTTGATTTTACTTCATTTACTTAAAACATTACAAACTTTGCTCACTTCCTTTTGCATCAGGCTCACAATTTAGCAGTCAACCCTAGTAAGCAGAGTTTTCAGTTTTCACATCTGGAAACGACAGGAAAGTTTTACAAAAACCGTTGAGCACAAACACTCTTTAATTTAAACTTTACAAGCCTCACTAAAGACTCACAGCCAGATGTGTGTATGTGTGTGTGTGTGTGTGTGTGTGTGTGTGTGCGTGTGTGTGCATGTGTGTGTGTATGTGTTACTTCCTCTTCTCTTGTTTGGACACACCCAGTGTTTAGTCATGCTGAATGTGTTTGCTGTGTTGACGTCTGAAGGAGTTTTGGTTCCCATGCAGCTGAATGTGTGTGTGTGTGTGTGTGTCTCAGATCCTTTACTTGAATAAAACTCTTCCTGTTCCTGCAGCCTGTTTCAGAAAGCAGGTTTAACAAACTCTGAGCCAAAGTCAGAGTTTTGGTTTCAGAACAGGTGAAAACAACTTAACCTGAGTAAAGCTGCATGAGGAGAGGAAGAACCTGGGTACTAATGGGTACTAACGGGTACCAACAGGTAGGAATGGGTACAAACGGGTACTAACGGGTACCAACAGGTAGGAATGGGTACAAACAGGTACTAACGGGTACCAACAGGTAGGAATGGGTATGAACGGGTACTAACGGGTACCAACAAGTAGTAATGGGCATGAACGGGTACTAACGGGTACCAACAAGTAGTAATGGGTATTAACAGGTACCAACAGGTAATAATGGGTATTAACGGGTACTAACAGGTACTAACAGGTAGTAATGGGTACGAACAGGTACTAACGGGTACCAACAGGTAGTAACGGGTACGAACAGGTACTAACAGGTACTAATGGCACTGTACAGATCAGCTTCAGGATTCCAGATAGCCAGGATTTACCATCTCACACACACACACACGCACACACACACACACACACACACACACACACACACACACTACGGCGAGCATGAGCATGGTACACGCAGCAGCTTACCTCAGAGGCGTTGCTGATTGGCCAATTAAAACATGTGAATGATCAGCAAAACAAACCGAGGAAATGCAGAAAATATCAAAACAGAAAACATCAAAGCTGACCTTTGACCCTGCTGGTGAAATGTGTAGGTACAGTCTGAATGGGGGTGGGGCCAATACCACATAGCGTTCAAAGGTCATTCTCTAAATGCCCTCTGGCTAATGTATTTGCTGCTGTACATTTCTGTTAACTTCAGTTCTTCTTCCTCTTTTCTTCAGACGTGTTTAGTCATCATCTTTTTCCTGTTTCCTGTTCCACAATAAAAGCTCAGCATCTGTCAATTCAACTTTCCAAACTGCATTCAGCTGTCCAGACAGGCAGAGCTTTAGCATTAGCTTTAACAGCTTTAGCTTCAGCTTCAGCCTGACTGCAGGATATCAGCCACTCACAGCAGCTTCCTGATTAAAGGGTTAAACTTCTCCACTCCCTTTCTATTCTGAGTCTCTGCTGGCTCCTCCTCCTCCTCCTCCTCCTCCTCCTCCTCCTCCTCCTCTAGGGAAAAAGCTCCTGGATTCTCTCCAAAGTGTTTCAGCAGATGATAAAGGAAGAATGTTCCAGCGGAGAAACACCAAACATGTAGATTCTTGCTTCAGCCGAGCAAAGAATTCAGACTTTTCAGCTCCAAAATCAGCCTGATGATTCAGCAGACAGAAACATGCTCTGACACACACGTTTAACACGGCCCATTTACCAACGTTCTTTAAAGGAGCATACCAGTGATTTTGCATGTTTTTGCCCAATAAAAACTAATTTTATACACATTTCATGACTGCAAACTATTTTTTAAACATTGTACTGGAGCGGTACATACTAGAATTGTTTTTCCTACCTTCCAGATTGTCGCTGGTTACAGTTCATTCCATATACAACATAGAAATCAACTTGTAGAGACGTCAAACGTGTTTGACATAAATAATCCATCATACAAACATGAATTTAACATTCCAACAAAGCTACATGGAAAAAATGTGTCTCCGCCAGAGAATATAGTCCCCACAGAAGATGGATTTCACCGAAAATTTGAAAATGATTGTGTCTTCTACAACATGCGTACGTGTTTGCAGGTGAAACATTGGATTTTAAGGTGGGTGTATCACCTGAACATCTGATTTAAAACTAGTGATGCAAAGTGTACACGGGTTGTATTTATTAGGCTCAAACATTCAAAACCACTGGTATGATCCTTTAAGATAATAAGGCTCAATAAACAGAGAATAACTTGTTAAGATAGAGAAACAAGTTTTTTTTTCTGTCATGTGACCCCTCAGATTTATCTTGTGAACCCTTGGAGATCCTGATTCTGAACTCCAATGCATCAGACAACACGCCAAATTTACAAAATAAAACAACACGTTCAGATTACAGCAGAGTTACTGAGCAGCCTGACGCCCAGAACAGCCTCATGACCACAGAGTGTGTGAGTGTGTGTGTGTGAGTGTGTGTGTGAGGATGAATATTTGTCCCATGATGTCAGTTGAAGGAGGAACAGGAAAACTCTCTTCTTTTCTGGAGACGATGACGGCATGAACCACACACACACACACACACACACACACCTCTCGGTCTCCACATGGTACAGTCCAGCTGTCTGCTTGAATTTGGAAAGTAAAAGAATGATGAAAGATGAAAGAATACAAATTGGTACTAACAGGTACTAACGGGTACTAATGGATACTAATGGGTACTAACCCGTTAGGAAAAGTAGAAATATATGACTGAGGCTTTTATTATGAAAATCCACTAAAGATGGTGAAATGGTTTCTCCTTGCAGTTTGACATATGACAGGAAGGTTTTATTGTGAAAGTTCAGCCCCAGCAGGAAGAGCGTGTCAGACGGAGCAGCACATCACAAAGCGCCACCTACAGTCCGCTCTGTGACAGGAAGCAGCAGCTGTTCTGTGATTGGCTGGGAGCGCTCAGAGCGTTTCTGCCGGTTTGATGACTTTAACGGTAACAGTAACGGTAACGGTACATCCGTCTGATCGTCAGCTGATATCTGACACCTTTCTGACTCTGAAGACGTTGCCTGCTGACGCTCTGCTGCCTTGCTCAAGGACCGTTGGGACGCTTTTGTATTTTGTATGTTTTTTCAGAACGTTGGTGGAGTTTGAACCTGCAGTCACACAAACGCATCACAGCCTGGAACCTGAACGCCTCACCATTTATACTATCTATGAAGACAGAGAGAGAGACAGAGAGACAGAGAGAGAGAGAGAGAGAGAGAGAGAGAGAGAGAGAGAGAGAGACAGACAGACAGACAGAGAGGCAGACAAGTACCATGAGTTCTTTTCATTCATGTTTAAAGGAAAATATTTCAAATATTTAAATAAAAAATATTTAAAACACATTAACCTTTCACATCATGCTGCCACACACACACACACACACATCTTTACCTGCGTGTTGGTGTGTTTTTCTGTGGCAGACGTGATGAAGTGTGAGCTGACATGTAAAGATCATACATGACTTCACATCAGTGTGTTATAAACCTTTGAGAACACTAGTGGATTTTAGAATGACATTATGTTCTGTGTGTGTGTGTGTGTGTGTGTGTGTGTGTGTTTGAGGGCTGAAGGTTAAATCATACTAACAAACACAGGTTAAAGTCCAGCAGACACACGGAGCGGAACGTCCACACGGTCATACTGACTCAATCTGTGTATGTGTGTGTGTGTGTGTGCGTGTGCATGTGTGTGCGTGTGTGCGTGTCCTGCTGTTCTGGAAATAACCAGCGTGTGAGGACTGAGCAGCTTTGTTGCTGGATGAGCTCAGCACTATGAGGTGTGGTGAGGATGACGATGTGAGCAGAGATGAAGCCAAACGCTTCCTCCGTGCGAGGGCTTTTCTTGTTGCTATGGGAACCAGAACACGAGGCTGGAGGCATTTACAGGATCCTGGAAGTGACTCAAACTCAGAACCGCAGCAACAAAGATGAGGAACCCAGAGGCGCTAATACGCACCGTATCAATGCTAAAGACAAAACGCTCCGTAAAAACTCAAACATTAAGAGAACAACACTCAAAAGAAAGCATGAATACATTCAAATTTAACATGTTACCATGCTAACACACATGCTAACATTAATATTTCCATGTCCATCCATCAAACAGAAACATGACATGCTAATAATTAATCTGTACCAGATTAAACGGTGCCCTTAGACTTGGTGTAAACACAGAATCTGGATTAATTTTGTTAAATTCAGAGCAGCTGTTTCTGCTTCTTCTGTTGAGGCTGCTTTCAGATCTGCAGATCTGGTTCTGGTCTGAATCAGGAACTAAGGTTGGTTTGGTTCAGTTTCACACAGGAAAACATCCAATCAAACCAAAATCTATCAGCTAAAGTCATGTGACAACACTCTCTCTGCTGATTGGTCAGACAGAAACTCCAAACAGGAAGTAGTTTCTATCAAAGTAAATCAGAGTAACAAAGATGAATGTGGATCCTTTCCTGTCATAGCATCATCTGATCCATGAAGAAGAAAACTATGACAGCAGAAGCTGAATCACGTGTGGAAAACCACATGATGTGAAGAAGACATGCTGCCTTCACACAGTGAACAGGAGAATGGAGCTACATGTTGACAACATACACCACGTCTGTTTTTGCTTCTTTTTAAAGCTGTAAATGTAAGGTAAATCTTAAGGATCCTGGAAGAATCCCCCAAATCAGGAATAACTGAAAAATCAGGAATAATCCTAAAACAAATGGAAATAATTCCACAAAATTAGGAATATCCCAGAAACGTCAAATCGGAAAAAATATAAAAGTTTAAAAATGACATTGAAAAGTCTGGATAATAATTTCAGAATAATCCTAAAAGACATGGACATGGCAGGAAAAATGATGGTAATTAATGTTTCATTAAATCCTTTGTTTCTAAAATCCCCTTAAACGTCTTTTGTTGAGATTAAAGTGGAAGTCAAACAGTACAAAGTAAAAGATGAATTTATTTGAGTTATTAACATGTTTTAGGTGTTAGATTTTTTTTGTTTTGTTCTTCCTGATGTTTCAGCTGTTGCTCAGAGTTTTTTTTTTTTTTTTTTNTTTTTTTTTTTTTTTTTACTTTTAAACACATGAAGACAATTTAAAGCTTCTATGAAAGTTTCATTAAGGTGGAATGTGAAGGAGTTAATGCCTCTCAGAGGCCAAATCTGATCCTAAAGCACATTAATATGCAAGTTAAAGGGATAAACCGTGTAACTTCACACTTGTTTAAAACATATTAAGTGTAAACATGTAAAATGGTTTTATTCCACAGTAAATTTTTCCTGAAAAATGACATTATCAGTTAAAAAAAAAAGAAAAAAACTCACCGAAAGACTCAGAGAAGAACAGAACAGCCCAGAAGTCCACAAAACCCTGTCTCTGTCTGTCTGTCTCTGCCTGTCTCTGTCTCTCTCTCTTTCTGCCTCCCCCCCTCTCTCTCTCTCTCTCTCTCTGTCTCTCTAGGTGTGGCTCCAACCAGGAAGTCCATCCTCTGCTGTTTGAAATTAGTTTTTTCTTTTTTTCTCTCCTTCCCTGAAACAATCAAACAGCGCCACCCGCTGGCTGCTCTGACTCACTGCACCTGTGTGTCATTGTGTGTCTGCCGAGCAGCAGACAGGTGAGAATGAGCTGCAGGTTGAAGCTTTTTCTCCGCTCTCTCTGTTCATCTGTAGGTTTTTATTTTTAACTTTTTTTTAACTCATGCTGTGCTGTTGAAAACGTGTCGTTCGACCTGCCGGACTTGATGGTGTGCGTTGCAACCTGCTATAAATGCCCATGGAGTGTATTCTGCCATGCGGACTACTGTTTACCAGAACAGCTCAGTTTGAGAACCGCTCATCCAAACAACTTGACACGTGACGCTACACGTCTTTGGGTCCTGATCAACAAACCTGAATATCAGCTTCATGCAGAGTTCATTCCATTTCATTCATTTTTATTTGTAAAAGAAATTTTCCTCTGCTGTCCTCCAAAGAGCGCCACCTACTGACTGTGTGTGAGCGTGCGTGTGCACGCCCGACTGAATATACACCGGAAATACGGATTTTCTTTCAAAGTAAATGGGTAAGGATCAGCGTTATCATTCTTGATTTCCGGAGGAAAACGTGTTTTTTTCAGCTTTTATGTTTCGTTATAAAAAGTGATAGGACACACACGTACCTGAAGCTGGTGTCATCATCAACATTAAACCTTCATCTGAGTCTGAATATGGAGGTGATACATTTTAAAGCTAATTCTTTTGTCTGGAATTGTAAAATAAAATTTCAACGTGTTGCTACAGCGGCACGATTTCCATGGAATATTTGTGGCGTTTATTTTGAAAGGCTGCAAAAGGAACTGCTGCAGTTTTTTGTGGTATATTGACGCATGCGCAGATGTGGTTTTAAGGCGCAGAGAATCAGCGCATCTCAGAGAAGCAGGACAAAGCTGCAGGTCAGTCTCAGCTAAATCCAGCTGCTCGATTTATTACTTCATAAAACGTTATTGTTAATTTTATAAAATGAAGCGTAAATAAATTCATCTTTCAAAATATGAATATATAAGCTGCTGAAAAATTAAGTGTGGTTATTTATCGAGTCCAAAAATCACGTTAATCTGCGGAACAGATCGTTCAGACGCTGAAACGGAGCCACGCCTGTCAGCCCCGGTTTACCTGATATTCAGCTTTATGACGTTTTCTGTGGTACGTCACAGCCTGAGGGGCGTGGCTTAACAGAAGAACAGGTCATTAAAAATTAATACAAAATGAATGAAGAAATGATAATCAGAAATCAGCCTGGTTAGATGAAATCAAAGTGCTGAGTCAGCTCTGCAGTGACCCACAAAAACAGCAGGGTTGATTGGTAAGTAGTGAGCCAGATGAGATTTATTTTTTGAATGATTTCATTTCAGAATCTGTAACATCACTTCTGATAAAAGCAAATCATATTTTATTAATCATCTGATTGATTAAAGTAAAATGTCGCTCATCAGAGCTCAAACCTCCACAAGTCTGAACAGGCCAAAAAGAATAAATGGGTCTAAAGAGGACTATAATAAACAATATTAAATAAACGTGTTTTCATGCTTCGTCTCAGTGTTTGTTCATGTTACTGTGCAGTAAGTCCATTAATCTGCCTCCTATCAAGCAGATATTTTAGTCCACCAGATCCAGATCAAACTGCATCTATTAATAATCTATCATGAAATGAATATGCCACATTTTTTGTTTCCTTCAGATCAGTCTTTTACTTTGGATAATAAATACAACATAAATATAGAAAATGTTCTGTCCTGATTTAAAGGAAACGTAAAAAAAAATTCCTGCATCTGGATCAGAACCAAAGGTCATGGGTTCCTCCTGGATCGTGTCCCACCCTCCCCAACGCTCCAAAATTAGCCAGACTTCCTGAGTAATGCAGCTAACAAACAAACAGAGAGGAGAGAGAGAACAGAAGCTCGCTGGAGGAAACAGCAGCAACGATGCCTGATCTGATGAAACGTCTGAGCCGTAAACCTTCTGCTCAAACTAAAAATAAGATCCAGACCAGCTTTAAAAGAAGATCAGCTGCTTTTCCCAGAAGCTGAATTCTGCTCAGTGAGCTTTAAAGGACCATACCAATGATTTTACATATTTCAGCCAATAAATACAACTAAATACAACTCACGTACACATTACATTACTAATAACGACTAGAATTGTTTTTCCGACCTTCCAGACTGTCACTGGTTTCAGTTCATTCGTATGACATAAAAATCTACTTGAAATATGCTGAGGTAAAAAAATCATGAGAGAACACGCCGTCTGTTAAATAATTTAACTACGTTACTTAATTTTTAACTGATCCATCATAGAGCTACACAGAAGAAAATGTATGTCTCCACCAGAGAAAATAGTCCCAGGAGAAGACGGATTTGCTGAGACACTGAAAACGATCATGTCTTCTACAACAGAAACACTGAGTTTTAAAATAACACAAAAACTAAAATAGGTTTTTGTTCTAGAACATTGTTGTCAGTGATGTAATGTGTATGCATGTACAACCTATCAGAGTTAAACCTGCAAAATCACTAGGATGGTCCTTTAATGTCTTCACACTGAGACCAGATCAGATCCTAATCTGGATCCTGCTGGTTCATTTAAAACAGATGATCTGAAATCCTAAATCAGAAACAGAGGAAATGAAATTAAAATGATCCATTTTCTTTTTCAGATTCAGACATGCTGGAGAAATCTAACAGCCAATACGATTCCTTCCTGTTCTGGAGGCAGCCAATCCCAGCCCTCGACCTATCAGAGTTGGAGGACATCAGTTTGACTGACAGCAAGAAGATCAATAGTAGCCATGGAAAGGACAAAGCGTCCACTAGTCAGGACGAGGAGGTAAGACAGCAGGACGTCCAAAACGCCATCAGTACTGAGGTCAGAGGTCAACATTTTATAGTCAACCAATAAACATGCAGAAACCTGAGGTCACGAGTTCCTACGAACTTTCTGCTTTTGTTTACAGCTTTACCTGCCGATAAGCGACTTAAGACTTCCTGTCAGGAAGAATAAATGAGGTTTTCTGTGTTTTTTGCTCTTCCTGCCTGCAGGGGGCGCTGCCCGAGTTTTCCTCCTTTAATTTCTGGCGAGCTCCCATTGCCAGCATCGACTCTCTGCTGAACGACCTCAACCTGCTGCTCTGAAACACCTGAAATTCCACTCAGCTCCAGAACCCGGATCAGCCCGTCTGACCCCCGACCTTTCACCTTTCTCTCCCCACACACTGAAGGAAAAAAAAAAACATTAAAAAATGAAGGTTCATTTTCAGACTAGATCAGACCTGAGGAGAAACCTCACGTCTAAATAACAAGTAGGAAATACTTTACTTTCAGAAGGAAATCAGTGACAGATTCAGTTTGTTTCAGTCTGACTGAATCCAGTTTAAAGTTAATCCTGGTTTGTTTATCATCAGATTTCTGTTTTATGTCTTTATAAACTGAATGTTTACAGGAAAAAACCAATGAGCCAGAATATTTTAATATAAAACTCACTGTTTTTGTCTATTATGTGTGATTAAGTTATTAGACAAGCAGGAAACACATCTTACTTCCTGTTTCTTTGTCAGTGCCTTGTTTTTTTTTTCACACTGAGGTTGGTCACCTGATTGGTTATTTATTGATTTCTTATGCTGCTGTATTTATTTCGTCCTGAGCCGGTCTCACTGGAGCAAGAACATCTAACATCAATAAAACCTTCAAATCTCATGACTCTGACGTGTAAAAACTAACATGTTTATTTCAAGCATGTTGGCGATGTATGAATGAGGTTTCCTGTAGGCTGATTATTCTGTATTAAATCAGAAATCATCGGTGAAACATCCCTAAAAAAATCTCATCGAAATTTGAATTTCCTCACAGAATACAGAGAATAAAAAGAATCCACGGCGTTCATCTCAGATTGACGTTTCTCAGGGTGAATGTGCTAAAAGGTACAAGACGTCACACAAAATAAATACTACAAAACATCNGACGTTTCTCAGGGTGAATGTGCTAAAAGGTACAAGACGTCACACAAAATAAATACTACAAAACATCAAGTACAACATTCAGTTAAAGTTATCCTGAGAGCCGAGGTTAAAAGGTTAAAGTGCATTTAAACACAGACAGGAAGTAAAGTGTATCTAGTTTACGTAGCTCTTCCTGCAGGAGGCTGGTCAGAGTTCAGCTAACAGCTAACAGCCTGCTGGTTCATAAATCTCCTCCCAGAGGTCAGAGGTCAGACAGTCCATGGGACGGTGAGGACAGTCCCTCACAGTGCTGCTGCTTCCCGTCGCGTCTCTCCTGACTAGCTGTAACAGAGGGGAGAGGCGTTGCTGTGATGTCCTCGCTGGTCTTTGCGATCGGCTGCATCAGGCCGTGAAGCGGCCGGTCAGGACGCTTTCACCAGCAGGATGCAGAGAGGATGGAGGATGGAGCCTCGCTGCTCCGGCTTCTCAGGAAGTCCGTCCTGCTGAGCTCCCTTCAGGGTCCAGGAGAGGCTGTCGGTGATGCCTCTGACTCTCTGGACGGTGGAGCCCTGATGGTTCGTGGAGAGTGATCGGCCGTCTCCTTCTGAAGTCCACAGTCGTCTCTTTTGTCTTATCCACACTGAGAGAGGTTTTGTCTTCATGCCGGCCAATGTTCCTCCTCCTCCTCCTCCCTGCAGGCCATCTCTTCATCGCTGCTGATCAGTCCCACTGCTGCTGCATCGTCTGCAGACTTGATGATGAGATTGGTGTTGATTTTGGCAGAACAGTCGTACATCATACGTGTGAACAGCAGGGGGCTTAGCACGCAGCCCTGGGGTCCCCGTGCTCAGCATGATGGATCTCAGCTTAGTTTAAAGGACCATACCGTAAATTCTGAATGTTTAAACCCAATAAATACTAAGCGCATACATTACATTACTGACAACCACTTTCCAAAACATAAAACCATCTTTTAGTTTTTCTGTTATTTTTTCAAATCTCCCAATCTTTCAAAATCAAATGTTAAGGTGATGCAAACACCTTAAAATTCAACGTTCACCTGCTAACTTGTATGTCTGAATGTAGTCAGGACAGTCATTTTAATTTCTCAGTAAAAGTCGCCTTCTCCTGGGACTATATTCTCTGGTACTTTTTTTTCTGTGCAGCTCCGTGTCGGATCAGTAAAATAAAATTATTTAGTTAAAATATTTAATTGATGTTGCTGAGAGATTCTTTATCTCAAGAATGTTTCAAGTCTTTTCAAGTTGATTTTTATAGCATACTGGAAAGAACTAAAACCAATGGCAGTATGGAAGGTAGGAAAAACAATTCTAACATTTACCGCTCCAGTAGCATGTTTTAGTTCAGTTCAGCTTTAGTCATGTTTAAAACACAGGTGTTAAAAACGAGATGGTCACTCAGAGCCGCACACTTACAATCACACACACACACACACACAGTATATGTAGACATACAAACCATGGGAGGAAACAATACACAACTAAGACCATAAAAAACAGCATAAAAGTATACTAAATAAAGTGTTAGTGCAGACACAGAAAAGGTCTCATCATATCCGTTTGGATTTTTGAGAATTCGTACAGCCTGTTTTGGGTAAAAGCTGTCCTTAAATCGAGCGGTTTTTGTGCGAATACAGCGGCAGCGCCTGCCAGACGGTGTGCAGGGTGGAAAGGACCCTTTTACAAAATATTTGACGGTAACAGAACATGTATTTATTGGGCTCAAATATGTAAAACCGTAAAGTTATCGGCTCTCTGCTCAACCAATTTAACATCTATTAATCTGTGCTGGTCTGCCGTTTACCAGCTGTTAAAAAGTTTAACCCGTTTTAAAATGTCCGTGTTAATCCGGTGTAACGGAGCTCCGTCCGAGCTGCTCTTCCCGCCCATACCTCCTCGCGCAGGCGCACAAACACTCACACAGACGAGCTTCCTCCTCCGGTGCAGCGGCAGCCATATTTGCTTCGGACCAAACACAACTACAACTCACTTTATCATCATTTCCGGCGGGNAGCGGCAGCCATATTTGCTTCGGACCAAACACAACTACAACTCACTTTATCATCATTTCCGGCGGGTCAACGTCTGTAAAAACTTTGTTTTCGCTTGGTGACATAAACTCACAGACTGAACAGCTGGAAACCAGCCGCAAACAAGGTAAAAGACGCTAAGAATTTAACTTACTAACGGCCTACGTGCACAGGGGGCTAACAAGCTGGTAAACAGCGTCAAGGCAGAGGGAGAAGACACTATATCCTATTCAGATTTTCAAAGTAAAAGACAGCATGCCGCAGTACTACAGGTTTTTGATGCAAATCATGCTAATGACCAATAACCACATACATGTTACACACATTTAGATTAAAAAAAACCAAAACATTACAGACCACAATAAAATGAATAACAAATGCATTCTTGAGGGCTTAAATCATTTATTATTTTTAAAGTAAAAACTCCAATTCCACCTGGCCTATTAGCACGATAAAATACGTTGTAATATTGTTATTAATAATTACATAAACATTTCTTGTGGATAAAATGGTATGCGACCGCAAAAAATCCCATTTAATCAATTGCTTTTATTGTGAGGACCTCTTACCGTCTTCCTGTCTTGCCTCTGTTGCTTCCATTAGCTTGATGCAGTAAACAAGTCTGAAGGAGCCAGGCAGGCAGACAGTCTAATCTACCTATTTTGTACAGTGTAGGCTAAAATTAGCACGTTATTGCTCTGTTTTTACTCACCGCAAGCTGATTTTAGCCACCAACCTTCCCAAAGATTGTTTGTTCTTTAGTGTGCTAGCCTAGCAGACTGTTAGCCGAGCACAGGCGCTTCGACGGCTAACTCCAAACCCGGACAGGGTAAGTCTCTGCTCTGACGCCTGCGATAAATAAACAACAGTAAAAATAATTCGTCTTAACACGTTTAAACAGACAGAAAAAAAAACAATAACTTAAGTAATCTCCGAGACAAACAGTCGTTCTGCGGGCTCTGCGTGCGTGAAGAAGCTGCTAGTCAACCGGATGTGGAAGTAGTTTTTTCTCTGTCGTGTGTAAAATAGGAAATTTCTCTCCTGACTTCCCCCGGAAAACCAACAACTTAATATCAAACGGTTTCCTGTCTGTGTTACTGTAAATGTTTGAATGGCGGGACTAGTGGGTTTCAAACAGCCCCGGTGATAAATAAAACCCCGGAGAGGGATCGGAAGGTACGTGGCACATGGCGGACTCTTTTCTGTTCGCTAAGGCGCGTAAAATGGCTCCTGGTTTGCTGGCCACGAAGAGAAATCCCTCGTCCTTCCCCATTCTGTCGCACTCTAATGTCCTGGCTTCCATCATCGGACAGAATGTGGCGCTAACTTAGCTTTGGTTAATTTTTTTCCCCCCAATTAAAGCCCTCCAGTGATCCTCTACGGCCTAATAACAAATATAATATGCCAACACCAGTTTTTGAAGCAGTCAAGGGTATATACAGTTTATAAACGTGAGCTCAATTTTTGTCAAGTTTTCACTTGACGGAACAATTTTCGATGCGGCTTAAAAACATCAGATGCCAACCGCCGATTCCGTTATCGGACAAAAGTTTATGTTCAAAAAGGTACAGAAAGTTGCATGTGACAGTCGCTCAGTATTTATTAGATTCGATTGGGTTTTTTATTTTTTATAAGAAACTCAGGAAGGGACATTACCTGAAAGAAACATTCCTAGTCCGTTAATGCACATGTTTAAAATAAAATATGAGAGGAAAATTTTATTAAAACTTCAAGTATGAACATTCAAGGCAGTTTTGGAGTCCAGTGAATTAATAATTCACACTTGGTGTTTAACATAATCCAAAAGAAGAAAAGGTCAGAATATCCATATCTTAAATGTTTTTAGGCTATTTTCCTTCATACAACAGAGTTTTTAAATGAGTTCAGTTCATTCTTTCACTTGTTTACCTAAGATAAAGAAAAAAAAAAAAAAAGAATTATGTATTTTTTTAATTAACAGCCATGTTATTAACAATGTATGTGTGTCAGCATAATGAACAGCAGTGTGTGTTTCGGGTGATGAGTGTGTATGGTTGATTGGTTGAGGACGTGTGTTTGTGAACCAGCAGTCACCTGTCTCTCTGCTGTCAGATGTCGTTGGTGGATCTGGGGAAGCGGCTCCTGGAAGCGGCTCGTAAAGGTCAGGATGATGAGGTCAGGAACCTGATGGCTAACGGAGCGCCATTCACCACAGACTGGGTGAGAAACCTGAACCTTTCCTCCTGTTCTTTATCAGAGACACCAAAAACCAAACCATCATGCATCTGTATGATCACAGAATGCCATTTTCAGAATAATCATGAAAGATGATTGATAAGTTCTGAGCCCAACAGCAATTAATCAGTGATCATAATATCATTTTGTGGCTTAATTCACCGTAAGATTTAAAATGTGTGCAGTCAAACAGCCTGTCTGTCCGTCCTCCAGCTGGGGACATCTCCTCTCCACCTGGCCGCCCAGCATGGTCATTACTCTACCGCTGACGTCCTGCTCAGGGCGGGCGTCAGCCGGGACGCCCGCACCAAGGTGGACCGGACCCCCCTGCACATGGCGGCTGCTGAGGGACACACAGTCATTGTGGAGCTGCTGGTCCGGGTAAGAATTCAATGATTTCATTTCATCAGGATTTTTTGACGTTTTGCTGACTGAGTAGTGTACTAGTGAACAAGTGGCGTTCTTTGTATGTAGAAAAAGCTCTTAATCATGGCTGCCGTGAGACTCTCAACAGACCACTATGACGTTGAAGACAAGGGTCACATGACCGACGGAAGTTGTTGAAAGTATAGAGAGTAAGACATCAGTTTAAATGTGATGGATGTTTCAGAGTGGTGCCGACATCAACGCCAAAGACATGCTGAAGATGACGGCGCTGCACTGGGCAGCACAGCACGGCCATCATGGCGTGGCCGAGACGCTCATCAAACACGGAGCCGATGTGCACACGCTCAGCAAATTTGACAAGACGCCCTTTGATATCGCCGTCGACATCCAGAACACGGAGCTGATGCTGCTTCTGCAGGTCAGAAAAAACCTTCAATCAATACACATCACAACACGTTAAAAGCAGAAATATCCTAAAACACAGAAGAGTCAACAAAGGTTCATCTCTCTATCAAAGCTGGATATAACTGTCTATATTGTTATTGCGTTTATAAAGGCTATAGCTAACTTATTATCGTTTGGTGCATCGTGTAGGAGGGCATGCAGAACCAGGTCAACATGAACCAGGTCAACATGAACCAGGTGAGCATGAACGTGGAGTCTGGCGGTGCCACCAACCAGCCGCAGTTCATCATCCAAGGAATCCCAGCGATACAGGGGGGCGTGGTCAGCCTGGCCGAGCTGCTCAACAAGGCTAACACAGGTGCACAAACAGCGATATATATCCTTAAAATAACATCCTGACATCTGAAGACCATATGAAGAATTCTCTTCAGTAAAAGTAGAAATAATAAATGCTGTAATATTTTAGCTTGTAAACAGTAACTCAGATTAGCTTTAGCTGCTCGTCTTTAGTCGTTATAATACATCAATAAAATGACTGATGATGTCATCAGATCTGATCTTTGGCAGGTTATGATGCTAAATAGCCTCTATGATGCTAAACTTAAATACGCTCTGAAGTCCAAATCCACCACAAGACAAGAACTCACCTGAAGTTAGCAATAGCGGCTAAGCTAACACTGTTCACTTTCTTAGTATTCACCAGGTGTTTCTGCTTCAGGTGGAGAAACTAATTTGTCGTGTTTCCACCTTTAGCTGTTANTATTCACCAGGTGTTTCTGCTTCAGGTGGAGAAACTAATTTGTCGTGTTTCCACCTTTAGCTGTTAGTGGTTAGCTTGTAGCTGTTAGCAGTTAGCTTGTAGCTGAACCATTTCAAACAGCAGAGGAAATAATTCATGAGACACTGATACTTTCAGACATGATGGTTGTCTTTGTCTTCCTGTTGCTCATGATGTCATCAACACACCGTTATGCTGCAAGTCATCAATATTGTGACATGACAATTTATCATATGAAAAATTATTCCCTATCAGCATATATGACACAGCCCTAATATCAGCTAATCACAGATATATCCTGTTGTTGAAAATGTTACCAGATATTAGCAACTTTTAGTTAATCTAAAACAATGAAATTACACAAAACGCTGTCATAAAGATGATAAAACGTAGTAAAAGCGTTTATCAGACGTATGTTTTTGTTTTATGGATGTTATGTCGGGTTTTATCTCCTACCTGCAGTAACAGGAAGCTGTCTTTCCTTCGTTCCTTTGTTCGTTCCGTCTCGTCTCAGGTGAGTCAGAGGAAGCCATGGCCGCCAGTGCTCTGGACTCAAACATCCAGCATGCTGCCGTCGCCAACGAGGGAGGTCAGAGGGTCATCACCATAGTAACGGACCAGCACGGCAACCTGCAGACCACAGGAGGGATGTCACAGCCGTTTTTTGTTACCATGCAGCACGGACAGCAGAGTGAGACATGCACACACACACAAACACACACACACACAAACATGTCTCTTGTGAATCAGGTGAATGTGTTGGCGCTGACGTTTGTTTGTTGTAGTGCTGGCAGTGCCGGCCAATACAGTGACAGAGGAGGTGGTGACAGAGGAGCCTCAGGCTCCGCCCAGCAGGAAGAGGAAGCTTGAGGTCACCAATAATCACAATGACACAGGAGAGACGGTGGGTGTGCTGACGGCCGTCATCTGACACCATCATCCTGATGTTACTCTGACAAAATGGTTTCCTTCTCCTCCTTCTTCCTGCACCTCCCTTTTCTCTTCCTCATTGTCCTTACCCCGCTCCTGTCATCCTCCTCCTCTGTCTCTTGTTCTCTCTCTTCTTCCATCTGTTCCTTATTGTGTTGGTCCTCTTCTTTGTTTGAGCCCCGCTCCGACTTCTCCTCCTTATTCTGCTCCTCCAATTCTTATTCCTCTGCTCCTCCTGCTTTTCTCTCTCATTCTTTCTCTTCCACCTCTTTTGCCCTTCCTCTTCTTCCGGGTTCTTTCTCCTCTTTCGAACACTCTTCCTTCTTTTTCCTTCTCCTCCTCTCTATCTTCTGCAGGAGTTGCTTCAGAGGCAGCTGCAGGAGGCCAACAGGAAAGCCCAGGAGTACAGGCAGCAGCTCCTCCGCAAGGAGCAGGAGGCGGAGGAGTACCGCATCAAGCTGGAGGCCATGGCCCAAAGCCAGGCCAACAGCACCACCACCAACACCGTGGTCACCGCCGCCGTAACAACAGCCGCCAGCGCCGCCAGCCCAGAGGAGGTGGTGGGAGGAGAGGAGGATGAGGAAGAGGCCGGGGCAGGAGAGGTGGAGGAGGAGGGGGAGATGGTCGTCCTTCAGGAAGGAGGGATCATCATGGAGGGTGAGGAGGGTCAGGTGACGCTGGTGGAGACGGGAGGAGAGACGACGGAGGTCAGGTCCTAACAGACGGAGGTAAAAGCAGAGCCACGCTGCATGGACCAATCAGAGGTCGGCTGGTTTGACTCACACAAGTTTTCATACTGTTTGGGNGGGGGGGGGGGGGGGTGACCTTTGACCTGTATCATGGCAGGCTGATCTCGAGTGGTGCCATGATTGATTTGATCTGAATATATAAGGAAATGGACACAAAATGGCTTCCAAAAGACAAAGACCTGCACCATGCTGAGTTCCTGTTTTCTAACTGAACACCTAAAAATGCTGCAGACAGGAAGGAAGCCGAAGATGATGAGGTCAGAGGACGGAGGGATGAAGATGACGTGATGGCGAAGAAAGAAAAACACGACAGCAGGACATAAACTAACATGATCGAGCGTCAGAGAAGCTTCAAGCCTTTTTTTCTTTTTTACATATTAGCTGCAATCAGTTATCTCAACCCAAATGAGACTCCGCCCCCTCAGCGTCGGCCTGGTGTGGAAAGAGAAACCAGCCACGTTCCCTAAACACTTTAAGTGGGTTTTTGGACAGAGGACAAAAATGATGAAGAGCTGAATAAATAATATTCATACAGCATGAAGTTTAGTTTCTGTACGTTTTATAATCTCCATTATGCCGTTTAAATCTTCACATCCAGTTTTTCCAGCTCAGATCCGTGAACCCGAGGCGTCGGCTTTCTGACACCGCGAGAAGTCAAAGTCCAGATGAACTGAGATCGTCTTGTCAGAAAATAAGTCAAACAGAAGAACTGAGAGCTTCGTCTCTCCATTCCTTTTGTTTTTTTTTTTTTTNTTTTTTTTTTTTTTTGGACACTACAATCACTCTGAACTGAAAAGCTATTTCTTCATTTTTCATGTACACTTTTTGTTTGTAAGGTTTTTTTTATTACTACGTTAAAAACGAGATAAAGTGATGAAATTCTGCAGACTTAAGGAGATTCTTAGATTATACAGTGATGTATAATCATGTTTTCTTCCCTATAATAACCCAGAAAAAGCAGATGGAGCTTCTGTAACTCTGCTGCCTTTAATAAAAACATCAGAATTACACGTTTTTTCACCAGGTATCACTGTGATGCTTTCAGACTGTTTGATCTCAAGGCTCTTTAAAAGTCCATACTGATGATTTTTAAAAACTGTTTTTAGCCCTTTAAAGGACCATTCCACCATTTTACATGTTTGAGCCTAATATATTCAGTTTTCATACATGTTACGTTACTGACAATCATTTCCCAAAGGATAAAACCGTATTTCAGCTTTCCTGATATTTTGCTAAATCTCTTAATCTTTCAAAATCAAATATTCAAGTGATACACCCACCTTAAAAATCCATGTTTCTCCTGCTAATAGTTACACAGCCTTATGAAGTCACGGTCCTTTAAATTTTTCCATAAACGCAGGTCTTCTTTTGGGACTATATTCCCCGGTGGAGGCATACATTCACTCCACGCTTTTTATTGAGCTTAAACACTAAAATTACATAACTTCTAAAAAAAGCTGAATACACGTCTTGTTGGTGATGATGGATTACCTATCCCAAGAACGTTTACAGTATCAACAAGTTGATTTTAATAGCAGAATGAACTGAAACCAGTGGAGGTCTGGAAGGTAGGAAAAACACTTTTAATTCACCGTTCCAGTAGTATGATTTGGGAAATGATTGTCAGTAACGTTATGAAAATTGAATATATTAGCCTCAACCATGTAAAATGGGTGGAATGGTCCTTTAACTTCACACTGTTTTAGTCTTTCAGCAGGTTTTACATTTATTTTATTTTACAGGACTGATGCACAGTAATTCAGCTGTAAACTGGATCTTTCATGGTGCTTTCACTGACACTCCGACATTCAAAACTTAAGAGTCAGTGATGGCCAAACATGATCATTCTGAGTTTGATGGTTTTTTGCATTAAAAACGTAATTTTTTTCAGATGTCGGTGTGTCATAAAATGCAGCAGTAGACTTCTGAAACATCTAGCATGGATAATCAAAGATAACATAATCACACGTTTAGTTTACTAACGTTCTGATTAGGAAAGTGTTGGTGCATTGAGGGACTATCTGACATTTAACTTTTGCATGGTAACACAGCAGACTCTGGCTGCTTCTGTTTTGACTTTGAGGAAATGAGCAGGACATTGAAATGTTGTAAAATATCTCCACAACTTATCATGACATTACTTACATGAATTAGTAGTTTTGACTTTTATTTATTTAGCTTTGACTTCCTTTTTTTTACAGGTCCAATCTTTCTCACATCAAAACACCGACGCAGCCGAATTCTCAGTAATTATGAATAAATCATTCATTGGTCCAGGAAATGTCTGCAGAAATGACGTGTTGTTGTTAGGAGGATATCCATCCATCCATCCATTTTCTAAACCCGTTTGTCCTGTTGAGGGTTACAGGGGGGCTGGATCCTATCCCAGCGGTCATAGGGCAAGAGGCGGGGTACACCCTGGACAGATCACCAGTCTATCACAGGGCTCTGGCTTCCTCCCACCTCCAAAGACATGCATGTCAGGTGAATTGGGAACTCTAAATTGCCCGTAGGTGTGAATGAGTTTGGCTGTCTGTTAGGAGGATAGCTGATGTAAAAACTGATGGATGTTTTGGAAAATATAAACGCAGCAGTTTGGTTCTTTAAAAACATGACTTCAAACCCACCAATACCATGTCAGCATGTCAGCCTGAAGCTTTTTGTTTCATCCAATCAGAGATGTTTCTTTGTTTGAGTCGAGTATGAAACTTTACATGATCAGTGAAGCCAACCTTTTCTATGTACATATAAAGTTGTATTTTTTTACCTGTATTTGAATGCCTCACGGGATGTTGATGATGACGATGGTGGAGATGATGATGATAATGGTGATGATGACGATGACTGCATTGTAATCTGAAAGATAAACACTTGATTTTTGGATAAAAATGGGTTTTGTCGTGTTTTCTGCCACAGATTATTCAGATTAATTACAGATTATGCAGATTAAATAACTAAATTTAATGGAGCATACATGATTTTTGCATGTTTGAGTCAAGCAATCTGCATACATGTTATGTTACTAACATTTTCCAAAACATACTACTTTAGTGGTAAACATTAGAATTGTTTTTCCTACCTTCCAGACTGTCATCAGTTTCGGTTCATTCCATATGACGTAAAAATGTACTTGTAGAGACGTGAGACATGTTGAGATAAATCATCATGGAGAACGTTCATGTTTTTGAAGTAACTAATTTAACTAACGTGGAGCAGCAAGGCAGGAAGTGTATGACTACGCCAGGAAATATAGTCCCAGGAGAAGACAGTGTAGTATGTTTAGTAAATGACTGGCAGTGACATGTAGCCATGTTGTGTTTAGGGGATTAAACATGCAAAATCACTGATGTGTTCCTTTAAAAACGGCACGTCAGACATGATGTCATTGAGATTTACTGATGCTTGGTCGAAGCAAACAGCAGCAACATCTGACTGGCTGCTGAAACTGGAAACCACCTTCACACCAGAAACCGCACGCCGAATCAGTCACATTCTGATTAACATTTGTCATTCTTGTCTTTTATTTTGGAAGGCAGAAGTCCGCCGTCAGCAGGTCTGAGGCTCACTGAGACGCTCCTCCGTCTCCAGAGCTCGCCGGACATTCTGCCAGAAGACGCCGGCGTGTCCAGCCTTCAGCCAGCTCAGGTACATCCGTCTCTTCACCAGCTTCCTCATGCAGAAGTCAGGAGACAGTTGGTAGGCAGGAATGTCCTCCAGAAAAATCAGGATCAGCACATCCTGCTCATCAAACAGTCGGAAGCTGGACACAGGACGAGAGACAGGATGAGACACAGGACAAGAGACGAGACACGGGATGAGAGATGACACAAGACATGGGACGAGAGATGAGACAGGACGAGAGATGAGATAAGACACGGGACAAGCGACAGGACGAGAAATGGAACAAGACACGGGACAAGAGACAGGATGAGACATGGGATAACTGACAGGATGAAAGATGAGACGGGACGAGAGATGGCACAAAACACGGGACAAGAGACGAGACACAAAACAAGACACGGGACAAGTGACGGGATGAAAGATGGAACAAGACACAGGGCAGAGACAGGATGACATATAGGACGATCGACGGGACGAAAGACGAGACAAGACATGGGATAAAAGATGGCACATGACATGGGACGAGAGATGGGACGACACAGGGCGAGACACGAGACAAGACATGGGATGAAAGATGGGACGAGACATGAGACGAGACACGAGATGACGGGACGAAAGACGGGACAAGAGACGACACAAGACGGGACAAGATGGGACAAAAGAAGAGATAAGACACGGGACAAGACATGGGACGAAAGACAGGACAAAAGACGAGNCATGAGACGAGACACGAGATGACGGGACGAAAGACGGGACAAGAGACGACACAAGACGGGACAAGACGGGACAAAAGAAGAGATAAGACACGGGACAAGACATGGGACGAAAGACAGGACAAAAGACGAGACAAGACATGGAACAAGACGTTTGAAGAGAGTTTATTAGCTATATCAGGTGCTGAGACAGTGAAATGAAAACAGGAAGTGACGTGAGGACAGAGAGACGGTGTCCCCACCTGGCCATCTGGATCTCTCTCTAGAGCACCACTCGCTCTGCAGGTAGCGGCGGCTGATCATGCAGATGGTCTTCCTGCTGCCATAGATGGCATCTGTGATGTTCTCTATGATGGGCTTACCTGTGGATAACACCATGTCACACGTATGACTCAGGCGTGTTCGGATTTAGCATGTGCTTAAGTTTTGGAATCTGGAAAAGCTCCGGCTTGTTCTTCTGTCATGAGACTATAGGTCACTATCTGTCCGTCAGCCGTCACCTGAGTTTCCCTCCTTTTTATAATCACCTGACCACCACACCTGCTCCCAGGCCCCGCCCCCCCCATGACTGATCCCCTACGCTCAGGCCATCCACCGCCTGGTCCACAGACCCAAACCTGCCCCGTCCAATCTGTCCATACCTGCCTGGTCTCCATGCTCACACTGCAGCTGGACCGTCTGTCCTGATTGCCACCTGTCTGACCTGTCTCCTCCTGAATCACCTGTTGGACAGGTGATTCAGGAGTGTGAATCAGGTGTGAATCACCTGTCCAATCACCTGTATCAGGTGTGACTGTGATTACAAGTAATTGTCACCTGTCCAATCACCTGTATTAGGTGTGAATCACCTGTTCCCAGTTGGACAGGTGATTCAGGTCATCATGCCTGGTCCCCCGCACCCTGGCCTGGTTTTTGGGTTCTGTATCCTGCCTGCTGGTCTCTTGGTCCGAACATGCACCTGTCTCAGGTGTGCAGAGCTGGCTCCCCCCCCCTCAGGTGTGTTTGGTTCTGTCTGTTCCCAGAATTCCTTGCTGCCCCTTTCATTGGTTGTTGGAACACCTGGACCCTCTCAACCCTCAACTTATTTTATCTTTTGGATAAACAGGAAGTGCTCGCTAAATGGTCTGTTTCATGGTTTTCATGTTGGAGATCTGGGTCTGGACCTGCTTTGGCGATCCAGGTGATACAGATGACCCTGTTCGGATGGTTCGTACCTGGTTGGAAGTCTCTGTGGTGAAGACAGAGTCTCTAGCCCTGCTGTCCCTCCAGCACAGGAAGCATCTCTGCGTAGACCCAGGCCTCCATGCCTCCGCATTCGTCTCCACGTTGTAGGAGACGAACGCGTCATAGCGGTGAGGCGCTCCCTTCTTCCTCTTCCTGCTGTCGTAGAGGAAGGCCAGAAACAGGAAGTAGGCGTAGACCATCTGCTGCTGCAGGAAGTGGTAGATGAAGGATGTTAGCATAGTTAGCACAATCAGACAAGTGGTAGAAATGTAGCAGAGGAAGCTAGCATCGATCCAGCAGGACTGGGTGTCAAAGTCCCGAAACTTGCTTCCATGTTTGCTCAGAGGAAAGGTGCAGGTGTACTGATGGGCATCGACGACCTGCGTTTGGTTGTTGCTCTGCAGCCACTGGATGAAGTCAGAGTTGGTGCAGTCACAGGTGAAGGGGTTACCCAGCAGCTCCAGGTGTATCAGAGCAGGAAGAGAACGGAAGAGCGTCACGTTGATGACCGTCAGAGCGTTCTGACTCAGTTTCAGCTGGCGGAGCGCAGACAGGTTGGCCTGGACCAGGAAGTCCAAGGAGCCGATCCTGTTGTTGGAAAGATCCAGGACCTGCAGGTTTGAGACCGGCTGAAAGAGTCCAGGACTTAAACCCAACAAATGGCTGCGGCTGATCTGAAGCCTCCTCAGGCCAGGCGTGTGTTTAAATGTGTCCACGTGTGGCGACTTCACAAAGAACCTGTACACTGAGAAGTTCTCCAAAGACCCCAGGCCCTTCAGCAGGTCTGCTGAGATCCTCACGTGCATCCTGTTGAAATTTTTGATGAAAAGATTCTTCAGGAAAAATAAATCCGAGAAAGGTGACTCATGGTTTATCTGAGGACATCTTTCAATGTTACTGAAATACGACAAATTTTCTAACCGCCGTACCCCGGCAAACATTTCTCTGGTGTAACAGGACGATGAAAGGCTCAGAGTTCTGAGATCATCCAGTCCTTCAAAAGCCTCGCTGTGAACGTTACTAAACTGTATTGCTTGTAACTCCAGGGACCGGAGGGAGGACAGACCCCTCAAGTCTCCTTTTCGGAGGTTCTTTAAATGATTCCCCTGCAGTTTCAACACTTGTAGTTTGTGTAAACCTGCCTTGAAGGTATCAGCTAAAGTAAAAACCATGTTTTGTTGAGCGTTAAGGAATGCCAAAGCTTTCAGGTTTTGAAAAATGCATCCTCTGAGTACGGAAATGTGATTGCTGCTGAGGTTCAGTTCCGTTAATCGTGTCAGATTCAGGAAGTCGGAGCAGCCGAGCTCGCTGATGTCATTGAAACTGAGATCAAGGATTTCCAGCGTGGAGAGGCTCCTGAGGGCGACGGGAATGCCAGACAGCAGGTTATCACTTAAAGTCAGACGCCTGAGCCGCGTCAGCGGTCTGAAGCAACGCTCCGGAAGATCTGTCAGTTCATCAGAGGACAGATCCAGATCAGTCAGCTCAGAGCAGGCCTGCAGGGACTTGCTCAGACGCCCAAAGGTGTTCGAACACAGATCCAGAATCCTCAGAGCAAGAAGCTGCCAGGCGACGTCAGAGACGCCGTGTGTCCACTTTGACATGGAACTTAGGATGAGGGTTTGTGCAGTGTCAGCACTCTGCAGCACTGCTCGGTACGTCTCCAAACTAGTCTCACTTCCACTCAAAGTGCTTAAGTTCCTCAGAAAGCGTTTGTCCGGTACGTCCCACGCAAAGTCAGAGCCTCGAACAGAGAGCTGCAGAGACTCAAGACGAGGGAAGACGCTGCTGCTGATGCTGAACTTCCTCAGAGGGTTATCAAATAAATCCAGTTTTTTCAGGTTTGAGACATTCAGGTCATCTGAGTGAAAAGAGGTCAACTTATTAAATTTAAGGTTCAGAAAATCTAAGTTTGGTAGCTGTAAAATAGGAGCAAAATCTGACATCTGATGCAGGAAGTTAAAGTCCAGTTCTACTGTTTGTAGGCTGATCAGAGGCTGGAAGGCCAGCGGGGACACGCAGGAGATCTGGTTATTGGACACGGACAGGACAAGCAGTTTGGACAGTCCCTCAAACATTTTGTCTGTCAGGTTTGTCAGCTGATTTGTATCGATGTTCAGGACCCTCAACTCAGCCAAACCTGCAAAAGCTCCATCATGGATTTGTGAATAGAAGAATAAAATAGAATAGAATAGCTTTATTGTCATTATACGTAACATATAATGAAATTACAGGTGCTTCTCC
>VXCM01007804.1:0-19741 GCA_014773175.1 Lucifuga dentata | reverse complement strand
CCAGTAGTATGCTTTGGGAAATGATTGTCAGTAATGTAACATGTATGAAAATTTAATATATGAGGCTCAAACATGCAAAACGGTCGGTAGAGTCCTTTAAACTTTACACACAAATAACAGCACAAAAATGCATCTTTTATTTCAACACTCTTACCTGGCAACTTTCAGTGAGTTTTCATGCTTATGAACATCTGATCCACTGCGGTTAAAGGAGCATACCACTAATTTTGCATGTTACATTACTGCCAACCATTTTCCAAAATGTACTACTAGAGTGGTACATTTTAGATTTGTTTTTCCTACCTTCCAGACTGCCATTGGTTTCAGTTCATTCTATCACACTATAAAAATCAATTTATAAATAATTGAAACATGCTGAGATAAATAATCATCACAGCAAACAAAACATTTATAAACATTTTTTTGTAAAAATTACTTAGTTTAATCACTCCAAGGAAATACATGGAAGAAAATGTATGTCTCTGCCATGGACAATAGTCCCAGGATGTGCCTTCTACAATGGTGTGTAAGTGTTGCCAGGCCAAACATTGAATTCTGAGGCGGTTCTTCATCCATCCGTTTGTCCTGTTGAGGGTCACGGGGGGGCTGGAGCCTATCCCAGCGGTCATAGGGTGAGAGGCGNTTGTCCTGTTGAGGGTCACGGGGGGGCTGGAGCCTATCCCAGCGGTCATAGGGTGAGAGGCGGGGTTTACCCTGGACAGATCGCCAGTCTATTGCAGGGCTGACACAGAGACAGACAAACACATTCACGTTCTCATTCACACCTACAGGCAAGTTAGAGTTCCTAATTCACCTGACATGCATGTCTTTGGAGGTGGGAGGAAGCCGAAGAACCTGGTGGGAACCCACGCGGACACAGGGAGAACATGTTAACTCTACACAGAAAGGCCCTGCCCTGGCCGGGAATCGAACCCAGGACCTTTTTGCTGTGATGCTAACCACTAAGCCACCGTGCGTCTATCACTTGAAAATTTGATTTTGAAAGATGAGGGGAATTTGGCAAAATAACATGAAAACTAAAATATGGTTTTACGTTCTGGAAAATGGGCAGCAGTAATGTAACGTGTGTGCGAGTGGTATTCATTTTGCTCAAACATGTAAAATCACCAGTGTGGTCCTTTAATATTAAAGAGATCTGACCTTTGACCTCTGCAGCTGCTTCTGAAGGAGCATTTTTTCCCGCAGAAATAAAACCAGGGTCATCTTTGCCTGTGAAAAGCTCCAGCTTTGCGGAGAGAATACAGGAAGCCGTTAAGCTGCAGATAAAGAGCGAGGGGCTAAATACCGAAAGATCGTATATGAATTCTGCGTCTTAATGGAATCGGGCTTTAACAACTCTTTTTTTGTTAAATACAGCCCTTGTCAGGAGGATGCGTTCCACACATAAAGCAGCACAATGACAATGTACAGTGGCACTAATACAAGGACATAGTTCATCATGACATTTTCTGCAATTCCCAACTGATTAGGGTCATTATGTTGGAGGCCTGATTTATGTTGTCATTTCCTCTCACCGATCCTGCATCAATGAATCTTAATGAATTGGTAAATAAGGGTGAAGATTACACTGTGTGACACCGCAACATTTCTCACCCTCAATGGCCGAGATTTATGTAGCCAATTAGAGACTAACAGAGAAAATTGGCTGGCAGAAAAATAATATTCTTTATGGTACAAAATGGAGGAGCATTCTCACTGAAGGGCAATTGTATTCTCAGCGTTTAAGTCCATAAACCATCCTCCTAACCCAGCTTCGCCGAGAGAGGAGTCGGACTCCGGTTGAAAGCGGGAGATATAAGGCGGGTTTAGGTGTCTGCGAGGTGTTCTCTCTGAGATAAGCCAAAGTCCTTAACATTCACCGCGACCCGTCCGACATGTTTGATCAGCATAAATACAGCATGTTTACCTTCTCACGGCAAACATCAGGCAATCAGACACCGTGAGGAGCTGCTTCTCTAATGAAGACACCACGGCTTTTATCAAGGCTGGCCGCTGCCTCTGTCAGGCATATGCCTCTTTTACTCACACATCAAAAAGCATCTGTGCAGGGAACAAAAGCCAGCTCCAAACACACAATAAGCTCATATTCTTTCAATTATTGTTGTTTGTTTTTTGGAGGGGACGGTGATGGAGTGAGGGCTTGGTTAGTTTGTTAAAAATATAAAAATGCCAATTTTTTCAAGCATAGAATATCAAAATACCAGCATATATCTGGTCAGCATATAGCAAAAAAAATCTGATATGATCAGAACTACTTCTGTCGTTATTATGAGGAAGTGTTTTTACCTGCATGTTGCTTTGATTATTAGCAGGATTTCTCAAATGTTTAGGAACCATTTTTGATTAAATTTGGGGCACGGTACAGGTAAGCTCCCATTAAACTTTAATGTGAATCCAGATCCAGAGACTGATCCAGGAATACTTCTAAAATTATTTCTTCCATATAGTATATTTACTTGCTGCACCTAAGGCAAAAAAAAAAAAAAAAACNAAAAAAAAAAAAAAAAAGCAACTAAGACGTATACATGGATAGAATTCTAGTATTCACCAAGTATACCTGACGTATTTGTGTAATCAGAGTATGAGGAGTCCACCAGGTGAGGAAACGCATGTGGAGGCGTCTTACTCCGATTATAATGTTTATATGACTAAATAAATAAATTTACAATTACATAATCTAGGCCTGTTAATCAGAGTAACATTACCAATTCAATCTAATTATGGTATTTATATGGTTAAATTGAAAAAGAAAAAAAACAAAACAAAAATGCATTTATTGCCTTAAGGGACCATACCGGCCATTTTGACCTAATATATTCAGTTTTCATACATGTTACGTTACTGACAATCATTTCCAAAGGATAAAACTGTATTTCAGCTTTCCTGATATTTTGCTAAATCTCTTAATCTTTCAAAATCAAATATTCAAGTGATACACCCACCTTAAAAATCCATGTTTCTCCTGCTAATAGTTACACAGCCTTATGAAGTCACGGTCCTTTAAATTTTTCCATAAACGCAGGTCTTCTTTTGGGACTATATTCCCCGGTGGAGGCATACATTCACTCCACGCTTTTTATTGAGCTTAAACACTAAAATTACATAACTTCTAAAAAAACCTGAATACACGTCTTGTTGGTGATGATGGATTACCTATCCCAAGAACGTTTACAGTATCAACAAGTTGATTTTAATAGCAGAATGAACTGAAACCAATGGAGGTCTGGAAGGTAGGAAAAACATTTTTAATTCACCGTTCCAGTAGTATGCTTTGGGAAATGATTGTCAGTAACGTTACATGTATGAAAACTGAATATATTAGGCTCAAACATGCAAAATGGGTGGTATGATCCTTTATCCCATGATGGATTATCAATATGTGCAATTTTTGATCCAGATCCATTAAAAAACTAGTCCTATTATTTCTATTTATATTATAGTCATTTCTGTTTATTGTAATATTAAAAACAGCATAGATTTTGGCTGAGATTTTGCTCAGCCTTGGCGGAGGTACGCTCTCTAATGAGTTCTCCTCCAGATATAAATGAGGGAATGTTAAAGATGATTATGATTGGGGACAAAACTGTTTTTGTGCATCACTCCAAAGCATGAAAAGCTCCTCTGCTTATTATTACCAACTTCTTAAAGCAGCACTTAGAGTTATAATGAGATCCTTTATGTATTACATATTGTGACTAGATTTAGTGTGAAGAAGCGGCTCTGCACATCAAACACGCCGGCCTGCTATTAGAGGCAGAGGCTGAGGGATGCTGTGTGAAAAGGAGTGGAAAATTAAAGCTGAAGCGACACAGGAAAGGGCTTAATTTACTGGCATGTACAGTATGCAAATGAGATTACTCAGCTTAACTGCATCATTTATGTCCATAATAACAGCATCATCATTACAGGGCTCAAATTAAATTACACTGTAATTAGCATATCAAAGTGATTGGTTAAAGTTTAAAACAAATACCCAGTTTTGTTAATGAACATCTGTAATCACTGTGTAGACTCTCAGTGAAAACATCCAAAACAAATATGTGTTTTGGAAAAAAAGCGGAAGATCCCTCCCAGACGACACGTCTGTCTCGGTGTGTGTGTGTGTGTGTGTGCATGTGTGTGTGGGGAGCTGGGTGGGTTTACCTGGCAAGCTCCACACACACTCAGGTCTTATTTCCTAAACTCCAGGAGATCAAAGATTCAATTTCCCACACTTGCCACTTCAGGAGCTCATCAATAAAATACTAATCACTGAGAATGGAGCTGCAGCTGAAGGCTTAGGGAGACGTCCATATCACAAAAAAAACACCTCCACCCTGACTGTCTCTTCTCCAACGTGCACACACACTCGTGCACACACATATTTAAAGACGGGTTTACCAAAGAGCTGTTCCCTGCTAAACATAGTGAGTGTTAACATCAAGCTCTACTGAAAATGCTGTGCTATATCATATTATTTATATCTGTATAATTCTTTCTTCTACAAATGTGTCACATTATGATGTCAAAAATATTGCAGCACGATGACGTGTTGATAAATGTTTTACAGCATGAAAGAAACAAGTATGCTCACAGGTAGTGGGCGAGCGCCTGACAAATTACTTCCTGAAAAGGGAGCTAAATTGGTTCAGCTACAAGCTAACTGGCTAAAAGGTGGAAAAACAACAAATTCTTTCTCCACCTGAAGCAGAAACACACAGGTAAACAGCAAGAAGGTCACAGGTCAGGTGAAGAGGAGGGCCAGTCAGCTGATTTGAGATGCAAGTCAAGCAGGAAGCGACGCTGACTCAGTCACGCAGAGCTGGAGCGTTAGCTAGTTGTACTTCCTGTGATAGAAAAAAAAGCTAACAGTGGAATGAAATTAGCGACACGGTGACTTTTTGTCTTGCTACAGACATGACATCAGTCCAAACAGTGGAAAAAGAAGCTTTAAGTGACCTTTAAAAAAGCTCGACCCGGGATACGACATTCAGGGAAATATTTTTCAAAGATGCTCTGCTAGCAATGCATGAACAGTGTTAGCTTAGCCGCTATGCTAACTTCAGCTGAGTTCTTGGCTTGTGGTGGATTTGGACTTNCAGTGTTAGCTTAGCCGCTATGCTAACTTCAGCTGAGTTCTTGGCTTGTGGTGGATTTGGACTTCAGGGCATATTTAAGTTTAGCATCATAGAGGCTAATTAGCTTTAGAGGGAACCTGATCAAATCTGATTAAAGTTCAGATCTGATGACATCATCAGTCATTTGATTTGCTGATATTATTTATTTTATATAATATTAAAAACTAGCAGGTTGACTTAATTTGAATAATTGTTTAAAACCTATAATTTTACAGGATTTATATTTATAATTTTATTTAAGAGGAAGCTACTTTCATTCATTTTTACTCATGTTTTTACAGTTTGTCAATACAACAATGTTCAACACCTTGAGATATCATGATATTATTTTATGAATATATCACCCACCCCTAATACATTTCACAACATACAAAGAGAATTCAAAGCCTTCCTGTCTGACACACCCTGACCCATGCATGCCATTTTTTCCTCTCTTTATCAACACCAATATCACAACGTTTTAGCACTTAACCATTAATCTGCAAGAAAATAAATAGCAGGTAGCGGTGTACATTATCAGAAATGCTCATCAAAATTTAAAGAAGTGGCATCTTATTTTATTCATTAAGATATCCATTAAAAGGCTCTATTCCTTGAGAGTATGTAAAAGATGTGCCTTTCAAGGTAGAGCGAGGGCAAATCCACTCCATCAGCTAATGACGGCACCCATTACGCAGAGAAGCCGGCTAATGAAGGCGCAGTGGCCGGCCGATCCCCCACCCAGCAGAAAGCCCTGCGAAATGCTAATATCTCACTTCTAATTAAAGGATACTAAGTCCAAATGCACCTTCACGGCTAGTAGCCGGCAACATAAATTTTATTTTTCAACACTACACTACACCCAAAGATGTGCCTGAGCAACATTCCATTAATTCATATTTAATACCCCCAGTGGTCCTGCGTTTGCCTTGATATGTGCCTCTGCTCTGCCTCTCTCCCCTCACGGCTTTCTGCTGCCAGTGTGCACATCATTACGCTTTGTGGGAGTAAATTTCTGCTTTCTGTTAGTGCATACGTTACTTTCAAGTGCTTCCAGAAAGAACACACGCGTGCACACGACATCACAGACGGCCTTTCTGCATGTGGGAAAGGTCAGAGGGGAAAAAAAAGGAAACAGAAAAGGAAAATCTGCCAGTATCGGCCCTGCTGCACCTGTATACATTTACAGTGTTTACACATCTTTGGCTGTAAATATGTTTACAAGAAAACCTGCCGCCTTTCTCAGAAATGGACCTTGAAGTCGGTAACAACACAAAGTTCATTAACGTCAAAGAGACAGAGGGGAAAGAGTTTCTCCTCTGACAAAAAAAAAAACAAAAGGCCACTGCCCGTTAGCTTATCAGCTAAATACAACCGCAGCGAAACGGAAATTATGTTTAGGTCTAAAAATACTAAAGAAATAAGCTTTTTTAATTTTTAATTTTTCTAATTTCAATCATAATTATCACTAGCTGAAAGTAATTGAAAGCTAATTATTTATCTGCTTACTTACAACTCAGGCTCACACAAATACGAAAGTCGTTAGAAGCTGAGGTGTGTTTATTTAGTCACGGGCCATTTTTTCCAGGAACGAGATAAAGCACTTTACTATTTAACTGTTTATTATATATATAAAACAGCGACATAAATAAATACCCCTTAAAACAAATGACTGTACAGTTTTACTGAAAACTGCTTTATGCCTTTTATGTTTTAAACTGCACAAATGATTGAAAATAACACTTTTAGCTGCTTACATTTGTTCTACAGTTTTAAAATACAAATTGTTTGACATCTATGTGCTTCAGTTGCCAAAGGGAGAAGTAAAATGCATGAATTTAAAGGTCAATGTTAAGAACATATCACATGACGTGTGTTTGATCCCAGCCCAAGTATTTTCCCAAGGATTCTCCCACTCTGTCCTGTGTAAATCACCGAGTCTGACCTTCTACATTCCTCATGCTCTGCCCTCCCATTCATCCACCGGCACAGATAATACTGGGCAAATATCATAAACGTGAGGATTTTAGGATTGAAGTGAGGCTGCCATCATCCTCCATCAACTGGGGAAAAGAAAGTTCATGCATCCAAAAGAAGCTTATTTCCTCCTACGACCAAACCAAACTAAGCAGCGGTGAGGGAGTCAAACCCAACGCCTGATCCAGCCTGAACACACACGTCAACGCTGAACACGTACGTCAGCGCTGCATGTTCAGTCGTGAGCTGACAAATATCTAGTTTTTACATTCTGGTGACTTTTATTTTGGTCTATTTCTGTTTCTGCTGCAAAAATTAAAAGCTTAAAGAGCTTTACAGCGAATAACAGCTTTGCTTTATCAATACACAACTAGGAGGGAACTCAACAGAGCACTAACATTAGTAAATAGGATTTAAGTGCTTTATCTGTAAGAAAAATTATCCTGATCTGGACCAAATTGCAGCTATTGATACTGTATCAGGAAAAATATGTCAGATTTGTTTTTTCATTGAAATTGTTTTTTCACTTTTGAAGAAAACGGCAAAAATGTCGAAAAACATTGCTTGCAATTTCAAAGGACCATACTGGACATTTTGCATGTTTGAGCCTAATACTGTATATTCAATTTTCATACATGTAACGTTACTGACAATCATTTCCCAAAGCATACTACTGGAACGGTGAATTAAAAATGTTTTTCCTACCTTCCAGACCTCCATTGGTTTCAGTTCATTCTGCTATTAAAATCAACTTGTTGATACTGTAAACGTTCTTGGGATAGGTAATCCATCATCACCAACAAGACGTGTATTCAGGTTTTTTTAGAAGTTATGTAATTTTAGTGTTTAAGCTCAATAAAAAGCGTGGAGTGAATGTATGCCTCCACCGGGGAATATAGTCCCAAAAGAAGACCTGCGTTTATGGAAAAATTTAAAGGACCGTGACTTCATAAGGCTGTGTAACTATTAGCAGGAGAAACATGGATTTTTAAGGTGGGTGTATCACTTGAATATTTGATTTTGAAAGATTAAGAGATTTTGCAAAATATCAGGAAAGCTGAAATACGGTTTTATCCTTTGGGAAATGATTGTCAGTAACGTAACATGTATGAAAACTGAATATATTAGGCTCAAACATGCAAAATGGGTGGTATGTTCCTTTAAGAAATATTTTTTTTCAAAACTCCTGGATCCATCCACCGAAATTGAATGTGTTCCTCTCTTGGTCATGCCCCACCCCTCCACCAAGTTTATCAAAATCTTTACATAACTTTTTGATCATGGGTGACAGTATGACCTCATTGGCGGTAATACGACACGGCATGATGTAGCACTTTTAATGAAAATGCTGTGGATTCTAATTAACAGAACAGCTGATGTTTTAGCGCAGAGAAAGTTTTGAGTCGTTATTAAAGGCCTGCAGAAAGTCACATTTCTGCTGCAGAATCCCAGGACTTTGACTGTGTGGTGACATGATTTCATCCAACTATCATAAAGGGTCTCGAAGGCATCGCCGAGAAGTTTCCAGTTCAAACGCGGCACGGGCTCGGGGCCAGGGTGTGNCCCCCCCCCCCGACAAATAACTTAACACGGCAAACAGAGACCCATCAGTCAGCCTGCACACAGCCAACGCCGCATGGGGACGGAGATCGATGGGCAGATACAGACGAATAAAGACAGAAAGAAAGCAAGGAGGCGGGGTGCATTGTGAGGGCACCTAACAGAGGCGAGTGGATAAATATCACACGGGAGTCTGAGCCAAGCAGGCCGAGTACTGTAAGGCTGTGAAAGCCGGGCCGCTTTGCCGAGCTGTGACATTTGTTTCTTATTGTCTAAGTGGCAGCTGACGGCGTCTCCCTGCTCCGGCCCCTCGCCTCGGCCCACTTTAACAGGGAGGTAACCATATTAGGATGTGTATGCTAAAGTAAACAATAACATAGTTGCAATGAGATGGAAATTTTTCAGCTAATGGTGTTTGTCATTCCTGTTTTCAGAGCGCCGAGCTGCTCGGTGTTTTTTCTAGCCGGCCGCGGAGACTTTGTTTATGAAAACAACGCAGGAGCCAAGGCTGAAACCGGAGCGAAAAAATGCACTGTAAATAAATATCTGCTTTAAAATGCCTCCGCCATTCTCACTGGAGTACATTAAATAAACCGCGTTTCAGTGCAAATATCCCTCCACTTTCCCTCTGCTTCTCAGGAAAAAAAAGTTCCGCTTCAAGTGCGTCTTTTAAGTGTCTAATTCTGATTCAGCATTTTAAATAGTTTAGCATTCTGATTTATTTGACAATCCAAGATGCAAACAATGGGAAAGCTAACAGGTAACAACGTATGACGTGATCTTAAAGTACTGTTGAATTCGTGGCTGAGGTGAAATAACGGCGATGCTGTTTGATACGTCTGGAAAAATCCATTTGTCCTAATGTAAAGGATGCTGAGCTCCTCCCTTTCACCTCGCCGTCATTTCCAGGTTAAAGAAAAGGCCATTTTCTGGTCCTGTTCAGTGCTGTCCTGCTGCCAACTTACTGGGCAAATACTCAAAAATAAAACAGGGCTTTTATGAAATGATGAAATAAAGACAAATTCATTTTCAAACCTCATAAAGTGCCAGCGCTCGTATGCACTTGAACCTTACATGAGCTCCTTTTACATCACGAGAAGCTTCCTTCATTTCCCCCTTTTTTTTTAAAATTAATTTTAGGATTTTTTGTTTTTTGGTAGGTACTCTCCAATAGTTCAGGAACTGCTGGGTGGAGCTTGCAGAACGAACGTTTCTGATTGGTCAGACACAAGCTTTCCCAGGCTGATGTTCGGCAAAAACTCTTTCTCTAAACGCAGAAGTAATAAGTAATACTAACAGGAAGTGTGCTGCCAAAAAAATTCAATAATAAAACAACACAGTGTGCAAGAACATGCACACTATTCTCAGATTTTTTATTTTCTTTTTTTGTCTGTACTGCCATTAAGGTAAAAATGCAACTAAGACAGAATTAAGAATTAAGACGGTTAAGCAAATACACGTGAGACGTTGCATAATCAACGTATGAGTAGATTTTGCCAGTTATAACGTTTACATGCCTGAATACATACATGAATAAATCAATTTTCAATCACATAATCTAGGTCTACTGCTCTGACTAAACTAACTCCAATTTATGCCGGCTTTTTGAAAAAAGTTTGGGGAAAAAAAACAATTTACTGCCTTAATCCAAGTATTATCAAAGTTTTAACATGCATGTAAATATGCTGACTGACCAGCAGACTCCGGTAGCATCAGTGTGACAGATTTTGCAAAATCTTTGTTGGGAACATTGGACGAGGAATTGTCACTAGAATCTGTTCTAAAAACGACGTGGCATTTGCATAAAGACATCGCTTGCTCAAACGTTCGTTATCTTCGCGGTGGGAATGCAAATAAGGAAGGAACCTCGCTGAAGGAACCATGTAGTTCCTGCAGTTCTGGATAAAGTATTTCCAAATTTAGCTCCAGACTTTGAGTTGTGTTCCAGACAGATATGAAACTCGTGCACTTGTGTCCTCTCCACATGTTGATCTCTGGTTTTTACCCACATGGCTCTCTGCAGCCTTCTCAGCCTCGGCCCTAATCTCACACCAAATATGCAAGCTATTTATTTGCACTGCGCTGAAGCCATTCCATTAAGAAGCCCCACCAGGTGCTTTATCCCTAAAAGGGATTTGTTTTCTAAAATAAATGGAGACTGCGAGAGACTGCCAAAGCGATATTTACATGACATGATGTGAATGCAACTAAGTCAAAACCATCTAAAAAGAAAAAGAACTCAAAGGCTTCTGGTAGGGACTTTTTGTGAATTTCCTTACATAGTCAGAGTCCTGCACTAGTCAAGTGTCCTATTTACATGTCATTAACACACACACATATAAATATATATGCCAGTATTTACATTATAGGATTTTACTGTAGAGGCTGTCTAGATTAACTCTCCAAGTCATTTTGCTCAGAAGACTAGAAATCAATCCAAATGATTAATTCTGTTTCACCTTTTCTGAAGCAGAGGCCAAAACCTAAATCCCTGTCAAAAAACAAAAAAAAACCCTTTGACTCTTTCTCTCCCTTCTGTGATTTTCTTTTCATCTCGCTTTAAGACAAGTCATCTGCGGGCGGAGTTTGCTTACTTCTGTCACCTCAGTCAATCTCGCACAAAGACTATGTCACGTTAGCGTCTGCACCTGGCAGCAGCCTGACGTTATCAAAGCTCCTCACTCTCCTCTCAGACTGCAGTTTATACATCCATCAATATGTTTCACACCAAAAGAAAGCTTGTCTGTTTGATGCTGATAGAAAAATAGATTGAAACTTGCCAAATGCATTCCCTCCCCCCTAAAAAAAAAAAAAAAAANAAAAAAAAAAAAAAAAAAAGATATTCAAGATAACACATCTGTGACAATTCCTCCTACCTCACAACATGAAAGTTGTACATGCAAGAGGGAATAAGCGCATTGATCTATACTGTATTCAGAATAAAGCCTGCATTTTACCTGTGCAACCTGTTTAGTCAGGCAATAAAAAGGCGGGCTATCTGCCAGAGCGTGTTCTGATAACAGCTGATACCGCCATGGGAGCAGAGCATCAGATAGAGAAAGCAGACGGCAGCCAGGTGAGAGTGTTTAGAAGGCCTTGACACATCCTGTGATCTCAATCAACAGGAAAAGGCAGAACCGTGTGTGTCGCTGTGTTTCTGCCTCCGTCTCCATTGTGACGTCTTTGTATGGAAGATAATATTTCATTTTCACGCTGCATTGCATCTATTCTGCCCGTCGCTGTTTTTAACTACAGCAGCCGAGCTCGGAGAGTAGATTACGGTACTTACAGTGCATGAAAAACACAGCAACAAAACTGCGAGTGACAGGAGTGTTTAACTTTCTTGCTAGCAATCTCCCCCATGTGGCACGTTCGCTACAGCCAGTTGTTTATTATGTTCCAAGCTCGGCAAAAGCGATTAAAGGAGCTCTTAAGAATCAAAGTGTTATAAATGCATGGAAACACAGCCGGCTGTAAATGCCACAGAATGAGAAGCTTACCAAGCCTAATACTAATACATGGCAATTTTCAGCTTGATGCTGATATAAAGAAATTACTTTTTTAAAGTAAGCAATAAATGCAGTCAAGGGAACTATTACAGAGGCCCTATTTTCATCCCTGCATAAATCTGCACAAGACCTTTCACTGGGAAAACTCCTGAATTCACTTGTTTATTCTTAATACTTCCATTAAAAAAAAGACGATAGAACAAAGCAACTTCAACAGCTAAAACTAAAGCAATTTCTCTGATTTTTTTTTTTTTTTAGGCATTTTCATTTATAGCAAAAGAAGAAACACGAGCAACTGAGAGTGTGCTTGATGTGTCTGTTTCTCCCTCCTTACATGGATTCATGAAATTCAAATGAAGTCCAACATGAGACGATAGCATTTTGAAGCCCTCAAAGCAGAAACACATTTGGGGCATTGGATGCTTCTTTAAAGCAGAGGCACTTCTTTGTAAAGTTGGATGTCATCAGGTCTGAATAAATTGGCCAAAAACAACAAACAGGCCTACACACGCCACACATCAGAGGCAATCCTGTCGAGATGCCGTGTGATAGCGGCGGTTCCAATTTGGCTGGGAGCCATTTAAGCGAAGCCAAAACTTTTCTGCAGTCTGCTTCGAATTCTTAAATGTTTTTCATTTTCGCAGAGGCGGAATAATACACGCCCACTTATGATGTCATCGCGGTTCCCACCTCAGCTCTGCTATTTTCTACCTCTGAACAGGATCCAATTTTTTTTTTTGGTTCCAAAACAATTTATTTTTACAGGAAATATTCTGAACGGTTCTAAATTAGTTTCGTGAACCAGAACAGAACCCGTTGCTCATGGAAACGCCCTGACACGCTCGCGCTCTCTCTGCGGCAAAAACTCCTCAGTATTCGACTCTATTGCACTTTAGAAGAGCTTTAAACACAGACAGCGCGTTAATCCCATAAGCTGCCACAGGGCTTTCTGCATTCATGATGCAATCAAAATCACACTGTAACGTTGCATCAATAATTAGGCTGATTTTGCCACATTAACATTAACCGCGCAGCCATTTCGGGGCTGATCTTACATCTGGAGCAGGCAGCTGTGGGGCCTGGAGTGGACCTGACTATGTAGAGAATGCACTCCACATAAACAGCAACATGATTCCACCCCAACAACCCCCCTTCAATTTTCTCTCAGCCTCTGTTTTTCATATGTGGGGGTGACCGCCTGAATTAAATGAGAAAGGCGTACGGGCTGTTTAATATGCTGTGCTGATGAGAGCTTCCTCTTACAATGACGAGAAACACAACCGGTCCTGCAGCCGTCGCTAATGACAACAGCTGGATCTGCCTCCTCCAAACTCAGTGCAGTTGGTAGAAAACAAAATGCTGCAGCCTAAAATAAAAAAAATATACCAGTTTGACAATTGCCCAGTCACTATACTATAGATTTCTGTCTGTTCTACAACAAGGCAATTATGTGAGTAAAACGCATATATGGATAGAATTAATAGGATTCCACAGACCGCCGAATATACAACATGTCTTAATTGGAGATGAGGAGAGTCTCAGCAGAGGAAATGCATGCGGAGGTGGTTTACTCCAATTATAACGTTTACTCACATGAATAAATCAATTTACAGTCGCACAATCTGGATCTGTTACTTAGACTAATCTTACTCTGATTTGCCACGATTTCAATATATTCACGGTTTAAAAAATATATATATTTATGGTCTTAGTAAGACGTGTGTAAACATACTGACATAAACTAGTTTGAGTTCAGAGTTTCAGCATCCCATGTTCCAAAAAAATACACAGCACAGAACACTTAGGCACTGACATGAAAATACTTACAACTTATTTTGATCAAACTGAACAAGAAAACAAAATACAGGCAGTCCCAGGGTTACGAACGAGTTCCGTTCCCACGGCTGTTCATAAGTCAGAACAGTTAGGCAAGGTGTGTATCTAGTGTATATATTTTACTTAGGTGCGTATCTAGTGTATATATTTTATCTTTCTATGCATAAGAAACATTAAAGGCACACTTCCAGATATCCTAAAACATCGTAAACATAATAATACAGTACAGTAATAATAATAATTATGCAGCGGCACACTGTTGACAACACGCAATGTTTTGATGTGCGTTGTAAAGTAGTACGCCGTTCATTATTATGAATCATTGTATGTAACTCGAATTTCTAATTTAATTGGCTTTATGGCAGCGGGTTCGTAAGTACGGGTTGTTGGTAAGTTGGGGACTGCCTGTATTTGTAATAATCACCATAAGCAAATGGAAATAAAGCCATGAAAATGATTCCATGGAAATGAGAATATTTCCACAAAGACAACAATGGAAATAAGCGTTGGCGTCACCTGTGTAGCCCTTCATGAGTTCTACTCCTGTGTACACTGAGGACATCCTTCCTCGGCCGGAACAAACAGTTATATTGTTTAATGATTATCAAAGAAATCCGATGGAAAAAAAAAAAAAAAAAAACAAATAGCGGCTGAACGCCGGTTACACCTTAGTCAGCTTTGTTTCTGCTCTGCAGCCATAAACAAAAGTCTTTATTCAGTTATGAGGACACACTATATCCTGCTTATCTACCTACAGGTGATAACACGCTGGAAGAGGGTAAGAGACTGAAAAAGTGATGAAGGTAAAGAGAGAGAGAGAGAGAGAGAGAGAGATACGTCGATGAAGTTGAAGCTGTGTGANGAAGGTAAAGAGAGAGAGAGAGAGAGAGAGAGAGATACGTCGATGAAGTTGAAGCTGTGTGAGACAGAAAACAGACACACACCTCTGAAGCCCTGAGCTCCTGAAGCGTCAACACCCCACACACACACACACACACACACACACACACACACACACNACTCCAGCCAGGAGTTCACATCCTGGGGGCCTCAAACCTTCTCAGATAGACAGAGGGGTCTGAGGAGCAAACACAAGATATCGACCTGAGTGGGATGCCGGTGATAAGGCTGAATGTGATAAACTTTCCTGCTTTGGTAAACAAGGAATCACCACATTTCGGCTTTTACTGACAACAAACAAACATGCCACGACCTCCATCAGGTCCTCATCTAGACCGAAATGCCTTAAATAGTCTCTAAAATAATTTTAAAAAACCCTTAAAACTGGCAACAGCAAAAACCAAGAAGTCCACGTTCTGTTTCATACTCACCATGTTAGCTTCTCATATAACTGACTGAGTGCACCTGTTGATTGCTCCACCCCCCCCCCCCCNACACACACACACACACAAAATACAATACACAAACAAGGCAGCCACCCTGCATTCAGTTAATTATTAAGCCAATTCAATACAGTGCCCATGCTGGTGTGCGGACTGGAGTCTGGTGAATGGTTGCATGTTTACCTTCTACAAGGACTTGCTTATTTAAAGCAATCTTCAGTTCCAGCGGCGTTGCTGCAGCCTCCTCGCCCTGCAAACACAAGATGGAGAATTAGCTTTAGTTATGAAATAATTACCGCCGCGCACCAAAGCTCTTGGCTTCAGCACCCACAGGCCTGTTTATGGAGAGAGAGACACGCAGAATACATCAATATATATTAGCCTCGCCACCCGTTTACAACTTGCCCACCGGTTGCTGCTGCTATTGATTACCATTGATAACGAGAACAAACAGCATCATTTGTGTACTGAGAAATCATCGGGAAAATTGATTCTCCTCATTCCGGCACTGTTTGCTTTCCTCGGTGGGTTTGAAGCTGCCGGTCAGCGTACCTACAAAGGTGCAGCCGCAGTCGCAGCAGGACGCACGTCAGCCGTCGTTTATCCACCTGCAGCCAGCTACTGTCACCTACAGACGCATCTTTGCATTTCTACCTGTCTGTTAACTACAACTACACCTATTGATGATAAAAAAATGAACAATGAGGCTGCTTGATGGAAGAGGAGGAGTCATTTGCTAAAAGTTTTCATGCTGAGGAGTGTAGATGCCTTTACTGCCCCCTCCAGTGGTAAACGTACCTGAACGTACCTGGTCTGACCTGACTCAACTCCCAGCTCCCCTGGGCTGCTGAGATCTGCATGCGCAGCCTTCTAACTGAGCACTCAACCCAGGCAAGGAGAGGAAAAAAAAAGAGAAGGAAAGAAACAAAATCGTATTTTTATGGTAAACTGAGAAGTGACTGTGTGGCAATATCTCAGGTGCATTTGAATAAAAGCATTAAAGCATATCCAAATACAAAAGAAAAAACTTCTGCTCCCCATGCTGCTGTTCTTTTGTGCCGTTTACATTTGGCAGTCAAAACCGCAGCCAGGCATTTGTGCAGGTTTTAAGTGTTTATCTAGAGCAGACGGTGCATAGATAAAAAACACACCAGTTTCAGCATTAATTATGTGTTAAATGCCCTCGTTGAAAACCCGAGTCAGCATTCAACTCGGTCTGAACTCTGCTGAACGATCATCCAGAATGAACCATTCCCACACAACTACCTGTTATTGTGATTCATTACACTTCAATTAACATATCATCAATGGCATCGTAAATCAAAAGCAAGTCGTGACAAATGACAGATATTTTCAGTTTCAAACTACTAAACATCATTAATTCCCATCACCTGAAAGAGCCCTGGGAGCTAAATGAGTTTACCCAATGCATAACACCCATTTAGATAAATGTTCCATCATTTTAATGATGGAACATTTGTATTGGGAGGAAAAAAGCAACAACAGGATCCTGATATGCCTTTTCTCCTTGTAATATAATGCCCATCTTGTAATACCTAAATAGATAATTGTCTCAATTTCAAACGGTACAAGCCTGTAATGTTGCCATTTAGAACAGTGGGGGTGCGGAGAACATAGGGTGAGGATAAACAAGCTCACGCTGCTTTGCCCGGTTGGGAAAACCGAGCCCATCACACACTCCCACATTCAGATTTTAGGGAATTGAACAACTCCTGGTTGAGATAATTACCCACCTAGGTGGGTTATGTGCATGCTCAGTACGAGCCTAAGCAAGAATATGAATCAAAATGTTTCCAAAGACAAAGGAAAATACGCAGCGTTTTGTAAGGTTCTCTTGTAAAGGCCTGACAGGATGCTGTAGGTGTGATGTGGAAAGATAGGACAACAAAGATTTTTCTCAAAGAAAACACATTTTCGAGGGGAATTTATTAAAAAAACAAACACGATAACTACACAACATCATGCTAAAATACACAGAGCCTTCTTTGTTGCGATGTCCGTGTTGCTACCCGATTTTACCCGGAAACCCGATTTGGACCACGAATGTGCAAAGATCACCCATGGTAGCCATCAACATGTCATTAGCAACGAGCGCTTCCTGTCAGCACTGGCTGAGTGACGCTGCTCAGACTCAGCGGCAATGCTCAACGCTTCATTTCAGCTATTAGTTTATTTATCAGGGACAATGTTCATTGATCAATAGTAAAACAATAAACTGTAAAAGAGCCAGAGTTAGCCCAAAAGGCTAATTTTCATCTGCAGTCCCTGGCCAGATGTTAAAAAAGGCACCCTAAAATCTGGTAAAATGACATTAGTACATAACTTAGCATGGGAAAACAGCCTAACGCCTTTTTTCAAGGCAAACGCTAAAAGATGCTGTTAACAGGCGTTTATGAATAAGGGAAACATGGTAGTGTGATAATCTTTGCTCTAATCAACACATTAAATTTGGCAGTGCGTTTCATGAATCCCTCCTCCTGTGAAGAAGTGGAGTAACATCACCATTAAACCATTAGACACGTTCCTATGATCCAAACACGTTTCTACTCCCTGTGCTGGTTTGGCTTCATTGTAGTTGTGGTTAAAAACACGCAAATACCACATTTTCAGAGGGAATGGGCAGGAAGAATGGTTTTTGCTGCGACAATGAGTGACTGCGGTTATATCTGGATGTTTCTTTTCATTCTGTCCACAAACCTGTGAAGCGGACTTCCCTATTTGTGAGGAGGTCACGGCTCTACACCACACTCTCTAGTCTCAGTTATGCTATCAGCGCCTCTGGCTTTGTTATAAGATTGCATGTTGAAAATATGTATTAAAACCCCTCCATGGAAATGCGCCCAATCCCAACAAAAGGCCTGATTCACTCAGGACGGCTCTTCATCTCCTCTAATGGACGGGCTCTCCTCTCTCTCTTCACATCTCCCAGACAAAAAACGGACGAGGACCCATGAATATTTACCACTAAGTAAAGTTATTCCATTAATTACTCCAAGCACGCTTAATACTGTATCTGTGGCTACTTCTGTGGCAGCTCGTTAATGATCCTTCACACATCATTACCATATTAATTAATGCTCAACTCAATGATTGTCAATAGGAGGCTGCCTGACTTGTCTCGCGGTTCTTTACAGCTCATCCGGGATGCTTCGATCACTTAGTATCAGCGTCTGAATAAATCTACGCTGTCCATTTATCATGTCACCGACTCGTGTTTGAATAAAACAGAAAAGGTAGTCACATGGGTTCGACACTCCTTAAGGCTAAAAGGCTGGCGGATCAGTATTAAGAGCGTTGTGTAAATAAGGAGAGGGCGTAGGAGAATTCTGGCTGATATCTACACACAGGGTCACTGGTGTTTGTTTTTAGGGTGTGTGCAGGAGATTTTCCAAGTCACTGTCTGTGCTCTGAAACACAGGAAAAACTCAAGCATGACTCACTTCTCAACAAACACAGCTGCTTACTGTAAATGTGATCTGCTAAAAGGGCTGACTGCACATTATTTTCTGTCTCTTTTCACTTGTGTACTTTTATTAAAGTGGACTGAATCAAATGAAAAACATTGCTACGTCTCGTAAAGGGAAAAAAAAATGCTCTTTTTTCGAGCAGATTGGCAGGATCCTGGCATTGTGTTGTTACTCCCACACAGACTGTAAACAACAGCACTTTCTGACACGCAAACAGACTCAAAACCCACCAATTAAACTTAACTTCGCTCCAACCAGCTCGTGTTCAGGGGCTTTTTTTTTTTTTTTTANTTTTTTTTTTTTTTTTAAGGCAACAGTCTGGTGAATGTCAGGCCTGTCTGATCCCCCCAGATTCTTTGGACCTGCCCTCACGTTTTGCTGAGCTAAGAACAAAGCACACGGAGAGCTTTGCTGCCTTAAAACCAAGGAAGTGGAATTTCACTCTCAACCCAAAACAAACAAGGTGCGCATTTCTTTACACTATTTAAATGAACTCTGTTAAGACAAAAGATTCCCGTCAACCAGAAACCCAACACACACACACACGCACGCACGCGCGCGCACACACACACACACACACACACACACACCGCTCTGTCATTGGAAATGGTTCTCAAACTTTTTGCAAAAAGTACTGCAACATACTGTAAGTATCATGTCACCAACGAGCCACCGAAGCTGTGCTGACAGTGAGAACTTTAAAGGACCATACCACCCATTTTGCATGTTTGAGCCTAATAGATATAATTTTCATACACGTTACNAAAGGACCATACCACCCATTTTGCATGTTTGAGCCTAATAGATATAATTTTCATACACGTTACATTAAATTGACAATGACATTCTGACAATCATTTCCCAAAGGATAAAACCGTATTTCAGCTTTCCTGATATTTTGCTAAATCTCT